>CAJUYI010000013.1:0-12025 GCA_910591695.1 Galerucella pusilla | reverse complement strand
TCAAACAATACCAACGGCACTTTCCATTTTAATTTATAAATTTGACATTGTTAAATATCGTTCGAATAAAAGTTTTGACGTTACAAACTACTCCTGTCAGATCAATAATAAAAAAATTGACATTTAGACATGATTTAGACCATAGATTTAGACTTCGTTTCTCGAGTTGTTGATGTTGCCACGGTAACTTTAAAACACGCGCGTGCTAAAAAGTTCGATTTAAACACGCTGAGGCGTGCTTTAAAAAGGTAAAATGGTTCACCAATAAAAAAAAACATATTTCGTTGGTATCCCATATCTAAAACTGAAACTACCTACAATTCTTTTTTCATTTCTCTATTTTTGTTAGTGATAATGTACGTGAGCTCAAACGGATGGACAAAGCTTCGACTGAACCAGTTTGGTGATGTCTTGGAAATGGTTTTGATTTGTGTGTATGTATTTCGTATTTTTTGTTTGGATGTTCTACCACCATATATTTTTGGTATATTGTATATCAAATGAACAATCCACGATAGTAACAAACTTTTTCTACGTCAAATCAAAATCGCTTACCTCAGCAACAATTTCAAAAGATGTCGCTCCTCTGTGAATAGGTTATTTTGTGACAACTATAATAGGTATACATATAGCCTCGAGAACTTTTTTGTGAGCAATTATTAGTATTATACCATAAACATGTAGTACATTTTTTCATTCATCGTCAATTGTTTCAGCAGTGCACGACAACATTGTGAATTGAACCTGAATTTATGTTTTAGAACTTGAAGAAGACATGAACAGCAATAATAGCGGGAAAATACATAAGAAGACGACGACTCACATGAAAATTGGATACAACTCGGGACAGCGGGTTCGTAGAAATGAAGGAACTCGAAGAAATGCTAAGGCTGCAGCTGATACAAAAGAAGCAGAAGCCACCGGAAGAGAATGTCTACTAAGAAACTACTGCAAGCAGAAAAGAGAAATGAAGTAGCGGTAAGCTTAAATGGAATGATTGTAAAAAGATATCTGCGTCTAAAGGAACGCATACATGACAGAATACCCCCGAGGCAAAGTGAGAAAAATCCAAAAAGGGCAGAGGAAAGAAGCCGGGCAGAGGAAAGAAGCCGGGCAGAGGAAAGAAGCCGCGCAAAGGAAGACCAACAAGAAAAAAACGAAAGACGAAGCAATCAGAGAAAACAAGAAGACGACGACAAGCAGGCCATCACCCATCATCCTCCAGAGCGTCCACCACCTTAGCTCCATCCGGAAGGGCATACAAAGTCTAGGAATTCTTTACCATCCGACATAGATTCGGAGTGATGATCCGAATACTGCAAGAACCTAACCAGGTATCTGAATGAATTAAGAAAAGGAGTTGAATGATACACATACAGGCAAAGAGAAAAGGTTGGGATTTTAATCCGAGTTCTGACTAACAGTGAGAAGACCATGGGAATAAGAGAGGAAATCAAATAGGAAACAGTCCGGATCCGCAAAATCAGCCAAATCCACTCAAGATACGAAGAAAAAAAGCAATGCCTATATAAATTGAGGAGAGAGAAGAAAAAGAGAAGAGCGGGGAGAAACAACACGCGAGGATAAAATGGAAAGGACAACGAGGAAATGCAACAATTGCCATGGATTCCACCACGGACGGAAGAAGTGCCGTGAAAGCACCAAGTGTGGTAGACTACACCATTACAACGAGTGCATAAGACCAAAAAACAAACCGGCCACTTGCGCGAACTACAAATGATGTCAACAAGCCACAAACAACAGGATTGTGCTAATTCCCAATGCATTCCATCCAGTATGAAGCAAGAGGTTTATATTAAATAATATGAAATAATAAATGAAAACTATAGAAATTACAAATTACAAACCTGTTTTGATTTTTCGGTTGGATTTAAATCAATTGGTGTAGCTATATTGAAAGACTTTGAATAAGGTTCCTCGACTTTCGTAGACCCCATGAAAATATTTGTACTTGCTGGTTTACTTTGGTCGGATAATCGTTGAACTAATCTAAAAACAAGTTGAAATAGTGTATTTTATGTTAATAGAAGGTTATTATTTACCGATAGTAAACAACAAACTTCAATAATGCAGCTAGTAAACTTAAAAATGTAAGTCATTAAACTTTTATCTTCTCAAGTTAATAAAATATTAATTTAAAATACTGTAAAAACTGTTGGCATCGAAATTCTTTCCCAATGACGTATTAAACTTCATTTCACGTAACAGTACTTTGGCAGTCCCCACTCTTTTTTATTTTCAGATGGCACCCCCTGTATATTTTCGTTGAAAATCGCTTGTCACTCTATTTGAAATGCAACGATGTACAATACTGTAACATAATACATCGTCACCTTACTGTGTTCCAGGATACACTTTAATAGAAAGAAATGAAATAGCAGTTGAACTTGCGAAGAGAGGTGGTAAAACGTCCTTTCAGGGTTTGTTAATATTTCTGTTTATTTACCGGATAATGAATGTATGCGTTACTTTTTGGACGCACTGTATAAAAGCATCTATTTAAAAAAGGTATATAGCATAAAACATAATATACAATATGTCCCCCTAAGTTGGAATCATTTGGAAAACTTTTTTATTATCAATTTTAGGAAAAAAAAATTATTCTTCATAAAAAGTTCTGCATTATCTAAAACCTATAATACAGTTATCAAATATCAAATTTCTCAGTCGTATACGAGGTTTGTCAAAAAATACGAGTTTTACTTACTTAAGAGTAAAGTACCTTTAAATTTGACAATATCGAAAAATGTTACTAAAAAAAGTAGGATATGTTGAAGCGTTAGTATGAGTAAAAATTAAATTTGTTTGTTTCTAACATTAATGTAATGTTAATTTTATAACTTAGTGTTTGAATGTACCTATTTTATTATTTGCAAAATAAATGAATATACACTTATTCCGTGTTTTAAATGCAACATTATTAAAAAACATGAAAAACCTAAAAGATTATCAAGTGTTTCATAATCACAAGAGATAAATGTTCATTCAAAATAGAAACATCAGTAAAAATAAAGTTTCAATTTAAATGAATGTAATAACATATTTTATCGTAGTTTTTAATTCTGATCAACTTTTTCTAGTAACATTTTTCAATATTGTCAAATTTAAAGGTACTTTACTCTTAAGTTAAACTAATATTTTTTTAACAAACTTCGTATACGACCAAAAATTTTTATATTTGATAACTGTATTCTAGGTTTAAGATAATGCAGAACTTTTTATGAGGAATAACTTTTCTTCCTAAAATTAATAATAAAAAAGTTATCCATATGATTCCAACTTAGAGGAGGACATAGTGTATTATCTAGATAAGGAAAAGTTGAATTAAATGTGAGATTTACTGATGAGTATCATTCAGTATTGTTATTAGTATATATTCAACCATACGCGCCTTGTATTTTTGGGATTATATTATATAATTGAGCGACTGTTAGATCCACGTTTTTACCAACGAACTTATATTAAAGGATATTATTTTTTTGAGGTTATGATTACTCAAAAAATATAATTTTCCTTTAATATTCCCGACATGATTCTTACGTTAAACCAGTCACGCATTCCAATAAATATTTTAAAAAAATTACTTGCCTTAAAATACCAAATAACAAAAAACATAAACCAAATAACTAATTGTATTGGACTGCCAACGCAAATTCATTATCAGTAACAATATACAAAATACTTTTGGTGTCAGATATAAATTCTATTAGATTTATTTATAAACTCTAAGATAACAAGTACTGAAACTCCTTCTTTCTCTCAAATACTATAAACAATTGTAATACAAAACAATAATAAAAACTATTATTTTTAACTTACATTTATTACTAAACGGATAAACTAATGCATTATTTAGTTGTGTTTGTATTATGTTTTTTAAACAAAAAATAATAGGCATGATGACTGATTTTGAAAAGTTGCTCCTAATTAATATTGATTCTTGGAGAAATAAGAATTTTAAAGCAGAAAGTTACATTTTTAAAATACAATTTTGCACCAAAGTAATAGCGTCATCATGACATCACACATCTGTAAGTAATTCAAAAATATTTCACAGTTCGCAAATTAAAAATTTATTCTGATTACTAATTTGAATTATTTTGATTATTAATTATTATTTTGTGTATCCTAGCTTCCTCTGTGGAATCTACTCATATTACATTTTTAAATGAAATTAACTGTTTCTATTGAATCAGAAGATAAATTTGATGTGATGCCTACTTGATGTTTAATATTTTGGCTATACCAAATAGTGAAATATGAAATAAAACAATTTAATTTGTTAAATTCTAAATTATATTTGAACCTATGTTCAACTCAAAGTTGTGACGCGTTTCGCTAACACAGTAGCTTTCTCAAACGCGTCACAACATCTATGGCCACAACTTTGAGTTAAACATAGGGACAAATACAATGTAGATTTTAACAAATTAAATTTTTTTTTAACTTCATTGGAACTTTAGTTCTTTAAGTCAGGTTATGTTTGAGCGACCAGGGGTCGCGACGCAAAAGATCTAACCGTTACGCGTTACGTTACGCTACGTTATGTTACGTTGCTTCGTTATGTGCCTTGCTTGCGTGCGCTTGTGCTCTCTCCTTAGTCTCTCTCGTTTACGAAGCAGCTATTCATATGCTCCAGCCGGGATTCGAACCCGGGCCGCCCGCGTGGAATGCGAGCATTCTACCACTGAACCACCGATGCTATATTAAAATTCTATGCAAAGCTGGTATTCGCAGTGCTGGTGATCTACTTGAATTTGTTCGGATACATTTTTACTATTGTTTCCATAATTTTTTTTTGCGCGATTAAGGGGTCTAGCATATTTACTTTTCGAAATACAGGGTGTTGAAATTTTGAAAACTTGAATGTTTTAATTCGATAACTTTAAAATGGATGGATAAATTGATTTGACATTTAGCAGGTTGTTTTTAAATGTAAAAGGGCATATTTTGAAAGATATAGTAGTTTGTGCAACTAGTGTGGATATGATGGCCATATCGCACGAGGACGAAGTTTGAGCACAACGCCGTAGGCGGAGTGCATATTTTTTCTACGACCCACTTAAGAAAAAATCTAGAAAATAAAAATTTCTATAAACTGTAATATAACTTCAAATTGAAAATTTAACAATTCAATTTTATGTTTCTACTAATTTTTTTGTGGTAAACGTACAGTTCTTGAATGTCCAATTTGTATAATGCTACGGTTTCCCTTTTTAAATATACGATGCTGTTATAGGTAGATGTTGCCAGTCGGACTCCCTCATGAAGGGTACGTACCATTATCTATAATAATGAATATTCTGCTAAATATTTCAAAAGTATACCTGTTGTCGTTATTAATATCAGGCAGAATAATTATTTAAAGATAAAATTAACATTAAAAAAAAATTACCTCGCGGGGAATCGAACCCGGGTCTACCGCGTGAGAGTCTGGTATGCTTACTACTCAACCACCAAAGAATATGCAAATCGTTTATCTATAACGTCAAATGTATTACATAATTTTTGCTTAAAAGTAACTAAAGTTCCTACCGTGTGTCCCGCGGCACGTTCTATCTTTTTTTTATCGAAAATTAGTCGTATCCATCAAAAGGTTATTAGCGACTGAACAATATCGGAACTATACAGTAATTGAAACTTAAAATTTAAGCAAGTACAAAATTTGAACAATATATCAATCAATTTATTTCATTGTTTAGTATGGATCTTTATCAAGTAAAAGTCTCATCTGTTCAACCTATCTTGTTATTGACTTAATATAATTGAATAGAAAAAATATTAAGATATGATATTACAAATATCAAAGCTTAGTTATTAAGAGCCTTATGGGGATATCCTGGATGTCTTTGCATTTAAGATCAGTGTAAACGCAAAGCAAGGAAAGCTATATCTGCTAAATTTTGCAATTGATACAATAAAACAATTTAATAGTGGAGAGCTACTTAGATTTATCTGTTCATTGACTTCGTAAGTGTTCATACTAAGAGTTTACTGAATAAGGTAGACAAGGAACTCTCGTCCAGGCTGTTGAAACTGGGTGTAGGAGAAACTTGAAGACAGTTACCAACCTGGTGACTGGACACTGTACCCTGAGGAAGCATCTGCACAGGATGGGCAAAATTAGTGAACCTATGTGCAGAGAATGTGAACTCTATGATGAAACACCTACTCACATACTCTGCTTATGTGAGAACTTACAAGGACTCCGATGGAATCACCTTGGAGTGGAAATAATACAACCATCACAACTACTGAAGATCTCTCCAGATAAACTGGTGGCCTATATAGAAGACACGAAGCTTCTGGGATGGAAGTAGGTAGATAGCATAGGTAATGGTACAAAGATTCAGTTCAAGTGCCTGGGCTGATGAACACAACCCAAACTTATGAATGATAGTATATTAAGTATCAAGAACGGTAAGGGTTGTTTACCGGTCGACAGCAATGTTTGAAGGCTGAGCATAGCGAAGCCTCCAATTTTGCTGGAGACCGGTATTACCCTTAACGTTCGAGATGCTTATACCATTTTTTTCGCGATCGTATTGAAATAAATTTCGAATAAAATAATTTAAATTTCTTCTGAACGAACGAAATGTCCAAAGTGTCATTTATACTTCTCGATCAGTTTAAAACATAATTTGCATTTTGGTGATATTGTTATTACTTTTTATATTGTTCTGTTCGGTTCTGTTCATTAAAAAAATATAATCCTTATTTTTCGTTGATCCTTTTGTGTTATGAATGAAGTAATATATTATTCAGGGTCACTTAAATGTATGTAGTGCTAGGACTTAGAAACCAGTAAACACAACCTACCGTCCTGACAACCGATGCTGTAAATATACAAAAAAGATCGATCGCGCAGAAAAGTGTTAATTGTGTCTAATTTCAAAAATTCCAATGGTTTTAACAATATAAACAGCATTGCATGCTTGACAATTAAGTTTATATATCCCAGACTTTTTTAATGGGGATATTTTCGTTTTTACCTTTAAAATTCCTCCAAAAGAGTGCATAACACTTTTGTGAAAAAAATTACTAGAGAATAAAAATACCAATCGATATAATATCAGATATACTTAATTTGTTTGATAAACAGTGATGGGCAAATGTGTGGAACCAAGTAAATATCTCTGGAATTATTAGAGATATCAAAATGAAATTTGGAAGGTGGATACTACAGTAGATTGCCTATTTGTTTTCATACTTTTAAAAAAATGTCGTTTTTAAAATTTGCAATGGAACACCCTGTATATTATTTTAGTTTCTGATGAAACATTTTATTTCGAATACAAAAATAATGGGTTCGATATTTTTCATTTCAATACCTACCGAGATATTAACAGAAAAGTAACTAGGGAAAGTGAATAATTTAATATCCATTAAAGAAATAATCATAATTATTAACTGAAACTAAGTGATTTTCAAAACATTGAAACTTAACTAAACTAAAATTAATGTATTAGATGTTCAAACTGAGCACCGTTTACTTCTTGACAATAGGCAAGTCGGTTTGTAAATTCTCTAGTAACATTAGCTATTACTTCTGGTGGAATTCTCTGGATCTCTTGAGTTATTGTTGCAGCTTATTCTTGCAAATTATTTATTATTTTTGTAATCGTAATAAAATGTTTCATCAGAAACTAAAATAATATACAGGGTGTTCCATTGCAAATTTTAAAAACGACATTACTTCCGGTAAAACCGGAAGTTCAAAATTGTTAAAAAATATGAAAACAAATAGGCAATCTAGTGTAGTATCCACCTTCCAAATTTCTTTTTGATATCTCTAATAATTCCAGAGATATTTACTTGGTTCCACGCATTTGCCCATCACTGTATGTATCAATCAAAACCATTTTACTTTTGACAATATACATTAAAAATGAAGGTTTACCAATTGGAAGAGATATATCTCCAATTTTGGCAAACATTTTTATGGATAGTTTAAAAAGAAAAATCTTTGAATGTAGCATTTTCTAAAATATCCTATTTTGGTAAAGGTATGTAGTGTATCGATTTTTATATGTGGAGGATGTTATTTCATTTTGTCTTATGATGTTTTATGTGCACCAACTACTTACTGCTCTCAGGTGGTGGTCCAATAAAAAGTATTACTAATATTAATTTTTATCAATAAAATTGTCCAGCTGGTGATATAAAAACGAAGAAAATATTAATTAAGATTTCATCTGGGTATAATGAAGTAGGAAAACAATACCTGTAATATTTTTCTTCCTAGCACTTTAGAAAGTACACACTTTCCTCCCTAATATAATAATTGATCCTGTATGTTTCAACAGTTTAATTTGTTTTTGGCAAATTTAGTGATTGTTTTTTAATAAATTTAATACGTCTCAAGCCCGTTTGTAATTATCAAATATACATTACAAGTTTTAGTAATTTTTTAGGGCCCTAAATTTTTGCCACTGAACAAACTATAAAATCAAATGTATGCAGCACCTAGGTTTAATAACTTATTTAGAATATGATCATGCGTGCTGCAGTAGGCGGGAGCCTCCTCAACTTTTAAATGTAGTTCGGTATTTTTATCCTTTACAGTCTACTTTTATAAATATAAATACAAATGTTGAATACAATTATTTGATTAAAAAATGACATTGATAAAGAGGAATCTATAATTTAAAATACTTTCATAAGCAGAAGCTTATTTTTTCAATATAAAGTTTGATCAGAGACTACTTGATCAACATTTTTACAAGCAATATTGCTTAATATATTTAGAACTTTTCACGTTTTATAAAATATAATGTGGAAAAATAAATAAATGAAAAATGAATAGATACTAGAGGCTATGTTGTAGAATCAGTGATACCAATTTCTTTAAATCTGCTAAAATAGACAATGTTAAAGTAAATATTAACCTATATTTCTGTCCCAAGCTGCCAATCAATTGATAGAAAATAGGACCGATTCTATAAATATATCACGTCAAATAAAATTGAACACAAATAGTAATAGTTTTGATGATGTGAATATTGACAAAAAAGTGATACAAGAAATGTACAATTATTTTAGGATCCTGAAAAATTTACTAAAACTTGTAATTAATCATTTATAATTACCAACAGGCTTTAGTGACAAATAAATGTCCAAAAAGTGGTCTTAAAGATCTCTGCTTCTTGTAAGGGAAAAATGGAATGGTCGAATTTGCTGTATTGTCAATTCAATACATTTGATTTTATAGTTTCAATGTTTAATGTCCTAAATTTCGCATCCTAACAAAATGATAAAACTTGTAATACATCAATAATAGTTACGGGCTTTAAGGCCGGATGCTGAGTCAACGAAATATTGTGAAACATTATATGTACTGTATTTTGGACATTTTGTATAATATTACTTACGTTACTAACGAATCATGTTCCTCATATGCTATGTCTTTTAAATTGTTTAATATTTCATACTGTTGTTCTGAATATTTCTTAATCCTTTCTTCAACTGCTACCATCTCCTTCCTTAAAAATTCCGATGTAACTTCCCTAATACTCTTAATAATTGCCCCAACGTCACAATTTTGATCTGAAATTTCAAATATATACGAAATTGTCTATGATGTTAGTTAGGTTACGTTAGTAATGATTATCTGGTACTCCCCTGTGACTCACAAGGGGCCATCCATAAATTACGTCACACGTTGTAGGGGGAGGGTATCACCGGGACTTGACATTGTGTGACAAGGGGCAGGGGGCAGGGGGATCAAAAGCTTTAATTGTGACATCACATGTTTAATTTTAAAATACTAAAAGTTTTGTCTCAATTAACATAACTAGTCACTTGTTTTCCAACTAGGTAGTCGTTTGTTTTCTGTGTTATATACAATATTTGAATTTATGCTGATTTTATTGAAGATATGATGTTAGTTAGTTTAGGTTATGAGTGGCTCTATCTAGTACTCCCCTGTAACTCGCAAGAGTCTCTTCTGAAAAATCTATTCATATTTCACCTAACAAATCCAGCTTCTTTACAAATTCAATTAGTTTATTTGGTGCCTAATACTTCAGGTCAAAGCACAAGAAAGGCCCTGTCAAACATCAGATGCCTGATTCGGGCAGTGAAGTAGCTGACGTATATAATCTGTTGTTTCGTCAATTTCCAGACAGCATGTCTTCTATTCAACAGTCCAAGTCTTACTAACTACATGAGGATTCAGACGAAAGTGTCCTGTTAGACCACAGTGAATACACAACAAAAGCCACGCCTGCTATGGTCTATCAATTAGAGAAATAAATGATAAGAGAGCAGAAAAAAATCACCCAAAGCAAAAAATTGGAATGTGAGGAAACACAATGTGCATTTCAATATCATCAGTTAATAAATAGAAATTTATAGTGCATACTTTTGTTATGTCACATCTTTCGCCCAATTTGTGATTTATATATTATAATAGTATATTCAGCAATCCTAACCACATTTTTCTTCTAAAACCTCTTTCAAGTTTCATATATTGATGAAATATTTCAGCTCTAGGGACTTCAACAAATTTCTTACAAAAAGATCTAGTTAATATAGCATGTTGAGTTAACCATAGGCGTGCCTACAGGGCGTGCAGGGTGAGCCATGGCCCACCCTAATCGGCTTACTCCAATTCCTCAAAATATCACTTTATTAAAAACATTTTATAATTTTTAAATTTTAACGTTTATTCAATGATACGAGGAAGCAATTCTTTATTCTTAAAATAAATTGCAATAAATTGAAGGGCGGCAATATGCAAAAGCACGGGGTTCATAGCCATTTTACAAAATAAAATTCCCTGAGTTTTCCAGGTTTTCCCTGACCCACAATTTTTTTTCCAGGTCACTTTTAGGTATCCACTAAAAAAGTAAGTCTGTGGCAATTGAAATTCTTCCTAAGCTTACCCCCTCCTCCCCACACACTCACACTAAAAAAATTATTTTCATTCAAACTCATAGTTCACAGGGAAGAAGCATCACGTTTGAAGAAACCAATACATGTCTCATTTTTATAAACAAAATTTAAACAAAGAATCTGAAAGGAATAAAAACACGAAAATAAAAACAAGTGAAAAAATATAACATGAAAACAAACAGTTATAAAACTCTTCAGAACAAAAAACCCCAAATTCGCATCACAAAATCTGCAGGGTAACAACAAATTATTCCCTGCAGATTGGCTAATACATTAGAAATATTAGGTAACGATAGTACTTAACGTTTGTCTTAGGTCATTAATTTCAGTGTTTATCAAAGACAAGCTAGTAGGTATTTGATTCGTTTTCGATTTTTCTCTTTTCAATTTCCAAATTATAGATTTTACTCTTAGCTTCCCTTTTTCTCTTTTTAACCAAATTATTTTCAATTGAATTTTTATTTTATTTTTCGAGAAAGTCTTTATATGTTCTGTGAGTCATTTTTATTGTAGGTGTAGTTTTTAGCTCCTCCTAAAAAATGTTCAGATGCAAGTTTTTTAAATTGACAAAAACTTTTTTCTGCTTACCTACTCGTTATTATGTTTATCGTAAAAGTATTGAATTAATTTATTTGCATTTTGTGCAGAATCCATGAATATTCTTGGGTCAAAACAGGTAATATACTTTACCAAATTATATTTTATGCATGATCTTTCAGCAATTTTTTTTACTGCTGCTACAAGGAATTTTTGACATTCTTTCCAAAATCTTACTAGTTCTACTTCAGACACCTTTAGTATCATGTCCGAGTTAGCTATCTCTTTTTATTTCATAGGTATAAAAAATAATAAAAGAATGGTTAAAGTTTATGGGGAACGATCTAAGCTTGAAGGGGAAAGATCCATAATTATTTTCCAGGTAGGGGAAAAATTTCCCTCTCATTTTTGGTTATTTCTGTTGAGAATGATGTTTTTCCTGACTTTTCCCTGACCATCTTTGAATTCCCTGACTTTTCCAGGTTCTCCAGGTCGCTATGAACCCTGAAGCAATGTTTCAGCGGGCACGGCTCTTTGTTTTTTCATCAAAAGATTCCGATTTGATATTTGC
>CAJUYI010000012.1:698958-711030 GCA_910591695.1 Galerucella pusilla | reverse complement strand
TAAATGTGAAGTAATTCAATCTCCTGTAATATTAGATCTTTGTGTTGTGTATATCATACCAGCGGATAATAAAAATGCATTCTATAGGTACCTAGTGTAATTGTATAGATACCAATCGAAGTATATATTCTATTAAGAGTGTACCGGAAATTAATGAATGATTTTGTGAAAGTATATTTAAAAAATATTCCCTTATCTTCCACGTAAAGCTTTTATTGGTGTTTTTTAGATATTAATGATTTATTAGTAGTAATTTTAAACCTTAAAATGACTATTTTCGAATACATTCTGTCGTCGAATGCGGAGAGAACTGTAAAAAATGTGTTTGAATCATTGATGACGTTATAGTTATCCCAATTCAGTGTTATGTTATCTATGATTCCAATATCCACAGTAAAACATATCAAAGGTACGAGTGCTTCAAATTGTATCGATATTTTTTTCTTTTCCACGAAAACTTGTTTATTTGGCAAAACTATGAAAACAAACCGATTATCTAAATTCGGTTTGTTTGAATGTTTTTACCTCAAATAAACAAGTTTGAGTGATGAAAATAAAAAATTATGTGATAAAATTTGAAGAGCGAGTTGTATTTGGGAAGATTATATTTTTCAACAATTTAAAATTTTGTATTAAATGTTCAATATTCTCTTGGGTGATGACACTGAGTCGGTTTGTGTTCATTTTTCAATAAACTTCGAAGCACTTGTAGTTGTCAATAATGACAAATTCAAAGTAAAATTTTGAAGTTTTAATGTAAACAAGGTATCGATGAGGAATTATTTTTCAGTATAATACCGAATGATTGGCTAGAATAATGTATTGCTATAGGTTGAAACCACTAAAATGTTACATTTTGACATGTGAAAAAAATAATCAATAAGCCAATACATAAAAAAACGAAGTGGCGCTAAAAATAAACTTGTTGACCAAATGCAGAGTTCTTTTCACTATCTTAGGAATTGACCTGACCTGTCCTGACCCTAGATGCAAAAATGACATGCAATAAAAGCCATAAAAGTATTAGCCGTGACAGGGTCGTATTTATTTTGTTGGTGAATAATATATTATTACAAGAAAACTCTATAAGACTTCGGGTGCATCTTAAGCCAAAGTCAAGTCAAGTCAGTTACTTAGATTGCGAAAAGAACTATACTACATGTTATTTTCCGATTATATTTCATTTTCATATCAGTTACTATTTAAAAAATGTATCTTTCATTCTTTCCACTGTTTTGTAGATACCCTGTATATTACATGTTTTCAAAATGTGGCCATTATGAAACTACATCTTTTTTATTTGAAACATTTTTTGATAACATCTGCCAATTACATGAAATAATTCAAAGCGTATATATACGATTGTATGTATGTTTCAACTGAATAATTTGTTTAATTTCAATAAAGGAATAAAAATATTCTGAAAACGCAATAAGACTTTGGGTCATTCTTATTATAAATACATACTTTATTTTCTTGCAATTTCAGCAAGTTGGCTTTAAAGTAGTTTACAGCTTTCAAAGGAACAGGAATGATAAAAAATGTTTAGAAAGGGACGGGTTGGTAGAACAAATCTGTTCAAAAAAGCTTTTGGAAACAATTTGTTCAGTTTTTGACATTATACAGTAGGTACCGCATGAGTTAAATAAAAAAAATCAGGGAATTTGTCGATGAATGGATTAACTCTGCCTCTATCGATCTCGACTCGCTGTTGATGTTTCTGAAAAAAAATTAGCGACTCGCAAATTCATCAATTTTTCCTCAACTATCAAAGAAACGAAATAGGCTGTTTAAGACGTACTTCCGTCACTCTTTTGGTTGTTGCCTTAAACAACATGGCGGATGGAAATCTTCAACAATAGGCGATGGATATGTCGATGAGTCAATAAATAATAAGACACCAACTGCCAATGGAATTATAAATTCAATTGAAAATAATTTGCAGACCTTTACATACGCTAAAAATACAAATGTCCGTCAAGAACACACCGTATAGTATACGGCATACCACCATTCACCGCGTATATTATTGAACAACCGCCAAACACGGGTAAGGGTATAGGTAGTTATAAATAATGGTCAAAGTGTTACAATTAATTTTTATAAATAAATGTTAATTTAAAATGTTCCCTAATTTGCTGATTCTTCTATATCCATTTCGCTGTTATACAAATTGTTGTCGATAAAATAACAATACTTATGACGCTTAAACCGGTCAAAGCTGATCATAATTTAATGCAAAAAGTATGGAATTGAATTAATAAAAATCCCTGAACAAGTTCGATTATTTTAATTACATTTTTTTTACTTATTCAATTATTTTAATTACCTTTTTTTTACTTATTCAATTATTTTATAATTACATTTATTTTAATTTTATTATGAAGGAGCATTTGCAGACGATGTCGTATTAATAGCAAAAATGAAAAAGAGCTACGAGAAAACATAAATGTGTGGAATGCAACAATGATACACATGGGAATGAAGATAAACAAAAACAAAACAATAGTTATGGTCATTGAAGACGACAAAGAGGAAATAATTGTAAGAATAAATACAGAAAAAATAGAGCAAGTTGAACATTTTCAGTACCTTGGAACAGTAGTAGACGAAAACGGAACACAGGAAGTAGATATTAATAATAGAATAGTTAAAACTAACAAACCATACTATGCCATGAATACCAAATTTATTAACAAAAAAGAAATATCTAAAGAAACGAAAAATACTTACATATGGATGTGAAACATGGGTGTTAACAGGACAACAAAAAAGTAAAATACAGACGACAGAGATGAAATATTTAAGAAGAGTAAGAGGTGTAACAAAAGAGGATAGAATGAAAACAAAGATATAAGAAAAGACCTGGGTATACAATCAACCTTAAAATTTATAGAAGAAAGACAACTACAATGGTGGGGACATTCACAGACCAGTAAAGAGAATATGGAAAGCAAAAATTGAAAAAAAAAATAAAAAAAGAGGCAGACCAAGAAAAACTTGGGATAAGGTGGCTGGATTACTGAAACTGGATCAAAGAGGAAGAAGCTGGATAGAAGCGAAGGACCTAGCTCAATATAGGAAAGAGTGGAAAAAATTCGTGACGGAAGAATAGCTGTAACACACCGTACACCACTAAGTGGTAGAATGGCTTTAAGATCATATATTAAGTTTATTATGAGGTTTATAACATTTAACTTGCATTTAAAAAATATTGAATAATCAATGTATCTTAAATAAGAAGCAAATTTTACCTTTAGTTTCGACTTAATAGTTTGATTATTAAACCTTATTTTTTAATTGAAACCAAATTAGAGATCTATCGCTGTCAATGTTAAAAATGAGTTTTCTCCGATTAAATAAATAATAAAATTCAAGATTAAGCTTCTTAACTCGATTCTTAAGCAATCAAATTTAATTTTATTTCTATTTATATAGCTTAATGAAAATGTTACTTAAATCCCTTATAATATAAATACCTTTTTTATCTAATAAATAAATGAGTGAAAGTTGATCTTACATGTGAGTTTAGACTATTTACTTTTCACTTTTTAGTTAACTGTATTTCTTAAAGCTTATCAATTCTCTATAACAAAATGATAATGCCTATTATTTAAACTTGTGTAATGACTGTTTATCAGTTCTCCTGTATAATTAGTAACAAATTGGTTCGATAAAATCATCTCTCAATAAATTGTCCAGTGTTAATATTATATTGTAAAACCAAGTGTTTAACGGGAGATAATTCGATATGATGGTGACTTGGTTTCAATCAGAGTTATTTATTGTGAGTTGAGATAATTTGTTTAATTGTATATGCGGGTAAATCAAAAACACAGGAAGTTGAACGGATTTGGATGGGGGTCATAACCAGATTTATATATATTTAAAAGTACCTGCATTTTTAGGGTTTTGTGACTACCACCGTATAATAATCAATGATTATTATTTGGTGGTGACTACGAAGGAAAAAATGACTCTTCTATGTCTGTAAGTCTGACCATCTGTCAAATTGTTCCGATTCTACTGAAGCGATTAAGTTGAAATTTGGTACAAATTCCAAGAAAGCCAGTTTAGTGCGAATGAGAGATTTGGGCAATTGATAATGCTTTTTGCAGGTAGTTGTTAATTCGATAAGACTAGGACAGTATCGTACTCGTTTCTTTTAAAAGCTAAAAGATAATGCCTAGTAGTATGATTATTTTACAACTGAAATATTTGTCCACTGTATGTATTTGTCCTGCTCCTTTTCGAACTTCTTTCAATTTCATATCAGTTATTATTTAAAAATCTAACTTTGATGTCTTCCTCTGTTTTGCAGATACCCCGTGTAGTACAAAATATTTTTATAATGTAGTCATTATTATTATTATTATTACACTATATATTTTTTATTTGAACAATGTTTTGATAGCATCTGCCAATTAGATGAAATAAATCCAAGCATCACGGCGAGTTATCCTGTATGTTTCAACAGTTCAATTTGGGATCCACCTGAACCGCTATGGAAATCAATGAGCTAAAATAATCTTCGCCATCTTTAACAAAATAACTTGCCATCGGTCCTTGACGAGTGTGTAAAATTTCGAATTAATCTGATCGTTTAATGTGAAAAAATCGAGTTTAAAGGTTGCGTTCCAAATGGAACACCCTATATATTACTCCTATATTCTATTGTCATCGGTCATTGAAGGGTATGCAAAACTTTGAATTAATCGGAGTGCTTAAAGTGGATAAAAGTCGAGTGTAAAGGTTGCGTTATAAATGGAACACCCTATATTTCATTCCTATATTGTATTGTCATCGGTCCTTGAGGAGTGTGCATAATTCCAAATTAATCTGAGCGTTTAGTGGATACAAATCGAGTGTAAAGGAGGCGATTACAAATTGTTGCGCCTTTTTGGAACATTTATGGAAAATTTCTTGGCTTGAGCGTTAAAAAGTATGATGAACCCGATCAATGGTCCTCTAAAGGTTTGTTTAGAGACCATGAAACTTGTTTTTATTGTCTAAAACTTGTAATTTACAGTTCATATACAGAACCTCTCTGAAAATTTTACGACAAAACAAGAACAACACAAGAGTAAGTTTAGAAATAAAAAAAATTGAGCGAAAGGAATTTGTAAAAATGTGGAAAAATAATTAACGTTTTCAGACAACATCATGTTATTTCCTTTTTCAAAGGCTTCATTAAAATGTCTGGATAAAAATTGTAACGAAACGGTCTGTTAAAAACACGTGAGCGGTGTCGCTCTCGATTTAACTGTAACTTGAAATACACATACATGATATAACATTATTGACTCAAAAACCTGTAATTACCCGAGTAATTCGATATTTTTTACTCCCATTATGTGAAACGAAAGCAATGTAGCACTAAAGAGAAATTGGTTCTAATAAAATTTTTAATTTGCTTTTTTACGTTATTATGAATGAGTATTGCATCGCACAAAGCTTTTAAGTAAATTCAAGGGTTTTTTGAAACAAATCGAAATGAGTTTTCAAACGTGTCAAAATAAAATTTCATTCGAAAGCATTAAGGAGCATCAATATCAACTTGGATTCAAATCACCACCAAAATAACTCTACCTCCTTTTCACCCCTTTATGCGTTGAGTTTCAATAAAATATGAAACACGTCTTTTCCATTAATTCTGTTAAATAATGTTTATGCAAAAATTAAAGTAGATTGAACCAAATAATCACGTTGTCCCATACAAACTTTGCCACCGTTTTTCAAGTTTCAGGTCACTACGATCAGCGGTTTAGCTGGTCCGTCAGTCAGTCATTCAGGACAAAGCATTTTAAATGTCTAGAAATTAATACCATATTTCCTTTTCGTACTTCTCACAGAAGGTTTGTGAGTGGGGTTTTCATCCTATATTTTCTGCACATAGGTTCACTAACTTTGCCCATTTTGTGCAGATGCTTCCTCAAGGTGCAGTGTCCAGTCACCAGGCCAGTAACTGTCTTCAAATGTCTTTGACCCAATTTCAACAGCCTGGTTGAGAGTTCCCTGTTTACCTCAGTAAACTCTTTGTATGGAGGTGTCCTTGTGTCAACTTCCATTTAAGTTGTTGTTCTTTATCTAGCCCATTCCCGATTTCTCCTCTTATGTAATCTTTTGTGATTCCACAAAACGGTTCTTCTTTAGAAGATGTTCTCATCAATACAGGCTATAGCGGCAATCGTGTCTGCTTGAAACACAATATATCTTCAAAGGCTAGAGAACACTATCTTTCTAGCTCCAGGTGGAATAAATTTATTGAAATCATTTTATTATCATTTTATTCACATTTAGATTTTTTATTTCTAATTAAATTCAGTCGTTGATGACTTGAATACAGTCATTATTATTATGTCTTTTAAAAACCCTCAAAAAAATGAGTCCATAGGGAATAGACACGGACTGTTAGGAGGCCGTAATATGGTTCCATTATTCCCTATCCACACTTGAAATACATTGTTCAAATGTTCTTCAACAGCGGAGCTGCCCCATCCTGCATCCAAATCATATCCTGAAGTTGAACGTCCAAAAAATTCTACAAGAATATTTTCAACCTCAGGAAGAATCCTTTCCAGATAGGTAACTCCAGTTGAATTAAAATCATAATATAGGGGTCCAAAAATTTTGTTTCTGTCTTTGATAATATCGACTTATCAATATTTATAGTAACTAGTTTAATTTACTATATTTATCCTTTAATATCTTAAGAACTCCCTAAGACAGGGGTGTGATATGGTATCTTTTCAAAAATTCAATTATATACTGGGTGTCCCATTTAAGAAAACGAATAATTTTTTTGTGTTCTCAAAGCTACGCACGCCACTGTACTTTTGTTGATGTTATAATAAAATCAGTTTACAACCAGACAACTATTACTCCAAACATTTTTTTGTTCATGCAATAATAACTATGGTAAGGGCTAGGACATTTATAATGTATAACCCTGTAAAGTAACCGAAATGATGAATTTATTCCATTTGGCTTTTACACACTGTATATCAATTCCAGCTGTGCAGAACTGACTTGGAAACATTTTTTTCTCACATTCAAGGTCAGCTGAAAAAGAATTTGCATCTACAAAGCATCTGCTGAACATTGAACAACAAACCAGTTTCAAATATGCACGAATAAAATGATTTTAATAAAATCATTGAACATTGAATATTTAGGTAGAAATATTTGTTCACTCTGTAATTGCTTCAGCGTATTAAACTTAGTATGATTGTTTTTCTCTTATTTTTTTGGAAATCAAACCACAATAATGTTTTTTATTTTTTATTTCGACGTTTCGGTAGCGTTCCAGCTACCGTTGTCAAGCATAACTAATAATGAAATAATTTTTGGTCCCTATCTGACACAACGAAAAAAATTTGACAACTAGAAGATATTTAATATGATTGATTAAACTGGCTTTTTTAAAAATATTATATGAAGAATCTTTTTTAAAAAAAAATAACTAGTAGCTTTCATGTTGTAAAATAAAACAAAAGCAAAAAAAAAACTTCTTAAGAATGGTCATCAATGGAGTGAGATGCCTAAAAATCTAGCCTCCGGCTCCAACCACATAACTAACACGAAATCGTTTACGACTAAAGTATGTGAAGACCAGCCCACATCTATAAATCAGTAGCTAGACCAAGATCGATTCTTTGTCACTGTAATTGCATCTAAACTCTTAAAATTTCTCAATTCTGCAACAATAGCCGGTCATTTATCTTGTGATAACATTCGATAACGGTTCGGCGGACAATCTTTCAATAGACAATAACCAAACGTGATTGTTCAATGCACTGTGTGTGTATGCATTCGTCACCGCAGGGTTGGATCTGTAACTTTCAACAAAAATGATTTTTCATCCTTCACGAAAAAATCGAGTTTTGTCGTCAATGTTTGATTGAAATCGCTTAATACATAATGGTACTTTTACGTTGAGAAAACGATGATGTTGCAAAACAAAATTTAGTGACGCTGCCCAGTTATAGACATTCCCAAGCAAACTAAAAAAGTCAATAGGGAATATCTTTTTTTATTTAATTTCAGGTCAAAAATAATGTACTTCACAGGGAACTACAATTAAAAATAATCAAATTTACTTAAATCTGAAACAAATTAAATCAAAAAGATTTTCTCAAATTCTTCCAGGAAATCATCTCTTTAGCTCCCCACATTCGGTAAAAACCTGTCCTTTCCTTAACTGATAATTGATGGTTTCAGCTGACGCCATACTGTGGTGGATCGTGTGGATCGTATTGTAGTGCCATATAGCGGCACTTATCGAAAGTGGGCCTGAGGTAGAAAAATAGGTAACTACTAAGGGTAATTAATGTGGCACCATCTACATTTTAATCACTTAAAAATGTCAATGTTGCCATGTTTCGATTCTAAGCAAACTAGATATTTCAGTGTTCCTGTAGAAACCCGAGACACACCTTAAATATATTTGTGATATTAATAAAAGTGGAAAAGTTGTGTATTTTGTTTGTTTTAAGTAGAGAACATTATCTATTTATTGTACGGCAATCACCACACTTCTAGTTTTTAACTTAAGACAAATAAAGTACACAATTGTAAGAAACCTTTTTTTCTAGTTTTTATTATGTATAAACTTGATAATTTTAAAATGTACACGAAAACATAATATTCATAATACCACAAACATATTTAAGGTGTGCGTCTTGGTTTTTTAAAGGAACTCGGAAATATCTAGTTAGTTTATATTTGAAACATGGCAACATTGACATTACTAAGTGAGTTAAAAGTAGATAGCTGTACAGTTTCTGATTTCCCAGTTTTCTACCTTGTAAGTACCTACTTTCAGTACGTGCCGCTAGATATCACTACAATCGATCCACTGCAATATGGCGTCAAATAAAACCATCAATTCGTCGCATTGAACTGTATGTAGCTTAAAACCAATAAGTACCCTCCACGAAATTGAAAAGAAGATCTTGTAAATAAATCATTTTAGAAATCTATTTCCATTGACTATACCATTTCTGATTCTTCGTCAAAGACTCTATGAGAGTAATTTGTTTTTTTTTGCCTCTTGAAAAAGCGTGGAAGTCGAAGGCTGCACTGCTTTTTTCTTTTCAATTTCTAATTTTTTAAATTATCCATATACATTGGCATGTAGAGACTTTAAATGACTTGTTACCGAAGTAGTTGTATAACCTCCCATTCGTGAATATATCTTCTCACAAAGTTTGTACTTTGCAGTATTTGCAGAAATTTCATTGAAGTATTTCCAAATAACACTTGTTTTTGCCTTCATTGTTAAATTCAAGTAAATTTGTCAAGCATCAAATAAAACACTCATCAAAAACTGAAATAAGTTTAATACTATTTTAACGCCTTACAAAGTTTTTGAAAAATTACTTTTCAATAAGCAACATCTATTTCTTTAGCTGTATGCGACAACAGACATTGAATTACACTCCTAAGTTACAAGAGGTTGGAATATATGCACGATATAACCAACCATTCTGTTTATAATTAGGGACAACATCACTTTTAGACCGGTTTCGACCTATTCGCGCCTCATCAGTACAAGGTAGATATCATCCGTCAAGAAACTCTGAGAGCATAATCTGGAGACAATGCTGACATCACATCAATACATTAACCTTAGTACAGGAAATATTAAGTTTAATTAAAATGCAAACGCACAAAACAAAGCACCGCAAAGCAAAACGGCTGAGCAGAAGAGTTTAGACTAATCAACAGAAAGCATGCTGGAAGGAGGTTCGTCGCGCGACAAGCATAAACTTGTTTGTAAGCACTCGTTACGCTAATCACGATCTCTGCCATCACTCTACCTCCGATCAGAGATGCCAGGGTACCTATGGGAACTCTGATCCCGCGATGGTACTGCCACCTTGGGAGTCGGATAACTTACTAAAACTGTAGATTTGATAAGAACTGTAATGCTGCTATTAGCACAGAGTACACCATCTAACAAGAGACGAAAGCTTTGTCGGTTCCTTTGAAGTCGGACTTACACGATATTGAGCGGAAATACGTCGAGGCATTGACACATAAACTACTTGATACACTGAGAAAAGTAACACTGCACTAAGAAAAATAGTAGTGTTGATGAACATCTCTCCCAATTAGGTGTATAGAATATTTTTTTTAACTACTAACATGAGAACACCTTATTATTCATCTCATGTGTGTAATGAGAAGTGGCTCATTTTTAACCTAATCTTAAAATAATACACGGTGAACTGAGGGGAATGAACGGAAGTGTCGACTTGACATTGACAGATAAACTAATTAATTCACGCATGTGCACACAAATTTGCGATCACGAAAACTACTTTCTTTCGCCTCTTGTTAGATGGTGTACTCTGTGCTATTAGTTATTCAAGATATTCGCGCATGCGTCACAGCTCACCTTGTCGTTTTGCGCCATTTTAGGGTCCATGCATGTGCTTCGTGCTTCAAGTTTGTTATGGAAGTGTAAATTAGTTAATATTATCTTATTATCTATCATTAATCATTATCGAAAAAGACAATGTCCAAATTTATTGTGAAGGAATATAACGTATAGTCAAAGGTTACAGAATAAAATATAAGATGTTTCACTCGTTCGAATTTATCGCGTAAAGCACCGATGCCGCTGGTGACTGTCTGGTGACTTGGATGGTACAGTACGTCGCTACGTCCTTACTTGCATTTAATTTGGCATATTATACGGGACGTCGCCCGTCGAGCGCTGTTATTTTAGAACGGTGTTTATAATTGGTTGCTCGTGTTTTATATGTATGTTGTATAGATTTTTTAAATTTATTAATCAATTCTTGAAATGAGCAAATAATCATATTAATATTTTTCTCTTTAATAGCAAAGCTTAAACACTAAATATTTTGTAATATTTGCTAATACATAATTACGGATTTATTTTTATAATAAGGATATTATATAAACAAGTACATTAAGCAAGAAAACACAAAAAATTAACAGACTAATGAGAAAAATATTTAAAGCATAAAGTTGGGCTTGTTTGCATTTTTTTGGAAATCTTAGCTGATGTGTACTATGAAATTACGTTACTGGCCAACGTTTGGAGCGCGGGAGTGGGAAGATATATCATACTCAACCTTTCGATACTGACTGTCTCTGAGACAGTGTGTTTAAGTGTTCTAGTACCTAAGGATTAAGGGCCAGAGAATTTTGTTTATTTCATTTAGTCTAATGTCTTCCCAAAGTATCAATAATATTATAAAAGTTGTTTTAAAATGCCCGTGTGTTGTGCTGTGATGGGATGTTCCAGCAAGGTAAGGAAACCAGAAATATCCTTTTATCGTTTTCCCAAAGACGTTGAGAGGTGGGTATTAAATTAGTTATTATCAAATACGGAAGTCAATTTTGTTTATCCCATTCAGTAGATGGAAAGAACGTTTTAAAAAAATTGTAACAAAGATATATGATAATAAATAAGTATATTTAATTTAATTTGTGATAAATATCTGATAGATTATCACAAAATTACCAAGATGCTGGATAAAAACTGTGAATTGATTCATTTCAAAAATTCAAGTTTATTTTTTACTACCTTTTCAAATTCATATCCCGAACATTTTTCGAAATAATTAACATTTAAAAATAAACCTTTGTGATAAAGAATCCTATTAATTTAAATATATTAATTACCCCTGTATAGCTTAAAATAAAATAAGCTCTTCGAACTGTTCTGGTATCTACCGGTATAGTTATCTAGTTATCGTGAACATAATTTATGAGAGCGGCGTCCGTTTGGGACAGCAACTTGAATCAAACCGCCCTAGAGTGAAACATCTTATATTTTATTCTGTAATCTTTGGTATAGTGCACTCGGTAAGTTTAATTTTATCAAAATAAAACACAACATCTTTTATAACATAAAAAGCGACAAATTACTAAAGTAGTTTTTTCATTATACATCTTTATACTTCCAATTCAGGAAGAACAGTTTTTAATTTGGTTCGAACGAAGTGGGAATAAATCTTTGGATTCGAAGAGGTAATTTTTTAAACATATATATTGTGACGAACAGAAGGATTGGACCGATATCTTAAAAGTATT
>CAJUYI010000012.1:641965-683296 GCA_910591695.1 Galerucella pusilla | reverse complement strand
ATGTTAAGCTTTTCCTACCCGGTAAACAATGTACTATTAATAACAATCATTGTTGTTGAATTTAAATTTCACAAATATACAAATATTTCAATAAATAGAACGGATCTTAGTGGTAAGTTGTTTTTGTTAAACGAAGCTTACAATTTTGATAAAATATTCTTATCGCATTTTGAAAAATTTTATTCCACAACAAACTATTTGCGGCTTTACAAAAATAAAATTCGAGATAATTAATTAATTGATATGAGTATGGTCAGTATTAAACTTTTGAGATTAATTTTATTGTTGTAAGAAAAAAAAGTATATCTACGATAGATTGTCATAGAACCATAAATATTAGAATTCCAATCTAATTAATGTTATCATTGAAACAGCCCATTTATGCATATCTGCTGGATGGTAAGTCAATTTTTATTTTCTTCATCGTTTTAGAAAACACCAGGGGCGACACTGTCCTTTCTTTATGTAGTACATACAGTAAAGTCTCTCACCTAGTCTCTTCAGAAACAAGAAAAATTTGATAAATCTAGAATCTAGAACTCTTACAAACTCAAGCAGATTGAAATGTAACGATTCATTTGAACGAATCTTTAATAAAATAAACTATTACCACAGATTATAAAGAGAACAGATACGAATCCCGGTAAAACATCAAATGATTTTCAGCTCCGTCCTTTGGACCTTTAACTAGGTATGGCCGCGATGTTGCCAGTTTAAAATATTTTCTGAATTTCTTACCAAATTGCAGTGTTGACTCGGGGACAATAACAATTTCTAGTGCCGGATCTAGTTTTTTTTGGAAGTTTCCACTAAATCTTTAAAACAGCGCCATGAATTAAAACAATAATCATAATCGAATATATATTTATGTATTTATTATACCTATATGTACATTCCTATGATTTGTTATAAATAGTCATTACTCTTGGGAGATTAATTAATAAATACATTTTTAGATAACACAAATAATTACAAAAATCAAGCAAATTTTAAAGTACAAATAATTCCTAATTTATTTATTATCAAAGGGAATACAATATACACCTATGCAAGGGAGAATTTTGATAATAATTTGTAGCACCAAAGTTAATATCAAATACTTTAAAATTTCTTTTATCATAGGCCGGGATATTAAATTAAATACTCTCATCCCTCGGAAATCAAAAGAACTTTATTTTTCTTTCCGAATAAAATTTATTTGGACAGTCTCTGTATGAACAATACACTCCGCCGTGATGTTTATCCATTTTATAAGAATAATAATCTCTACCACTATATTTTTATAGTTAATATTACCACAACGCACAATCGATTAGTCAAATAAAACAATAACAGATTACAAGTGAACTTGAGCATGTTTTGATTATGTTAGGTTATGTTAGCCGTCACCGTTATTGTGCATGGTTGCCAAGGATGTGGTTTGTGAAAAAAGTATATACCTATTTATGGTATGAATTTATACATTATAATCTTTTTAATTGTATAATTCTTTTAATGTTAATAAAATTGATTTAAAACAAGTAATTATCGAATATTTGTATCTGTATAACTATCACACTTAAAAAATGCTTATAAAATATTTGACCTATGATCGTAAGTTGAAGGAAATATTAGGCAAATTGACAACCCTGTTGACAAATTTCGCGAAGTAGTCCGAACGGAGTCGACCTAAGACGATGGCCATTTAAATGGGTATGTCCACCCATCTCTCTCTCTTTTTACTATTCTCTGTCAAGCTTTCGTATCTGTTCTCTTTATAATCTGTGCTACTACAGTAATCTATAGTATGTATACAATTAAAATTAAGTATTGACATACATAATTATGAAATAAAACTGACCAGGGAAGGGACCACATTTAGTGGACGACATCCGCAATCTAAGAATGTCATGATCAATATAATTGGCAATCAATCCAAAAGATTTATCATTGCAGCGTTGGTTTTTATAGACCGGTAGCCAATGACACATGTAGGCTTCATCATTTTAAATGGAAGGGGTTTTCACCATCGAGTTTAATGGGAAAAACAAGACAAGTAGTAGAAAAATTTTTTTTTTCTATACCTATTCATTAAATATACCACATTGAACCGTTTGAATTAATCTGAATCTGAATTAGCTACTGATTTACTCTAAAAATGGAAATAGACGAGCTAGGGGAGAGACATATTATGTTTTTGCGGTGCGATTGTAGAATGACCCGTATAATAAAACATGTATACATTGTTTTTAATTCAAAAATAAATTTTGTAAACGTTCGCGAAGCTACTAGACCAAGGCCTAAGGCATTGACCGATATTGATGTTTAGATATTGTTATGTGCAGATTCTTCGCGCATACAACTGAAACTTCTAGACTTTAGTGGGTTCTTCTTATGTGAAACGGAGCCTATTCCTTTTTATGTTCAATTGAGGTTAGGAAATATAAAAGTTGATTCAATACTTAAAACATTTACTGATTTTAATTTGCTCGGTATACTTGAAAATAAAATTATATAATGAAAATAGATTTGAATAAACATTAGGAAAACAATAAAAATGTAAGAAAAATAAAATTAAATAATAGTTGAAAGGCAGATATGAGCTGATGTACCTCAAATTTAAAGAGACGGACGAGCAATTTAGTTCAAGTACATATTAAAGAAAGTGTTTGAAATTTTACATTGGTAGTGAAATTATTATCTTTCCTAGTCATCTTTAATTAAAAAACAATTTTAATAAAGCTGGTTCATATAAAAAAACTCAATGGTTAGATTTCCATAGAAAAAAGAACTGACCAAATATTAATTCTCCATTCCCTCGACAATTATGGCAGTGTCCCTATTGATCGATATAAACAGGTATTCTAGCAACACTGACCATAAATAGCTACAGGAATAATAAACAATCAAACAATACAATACTGTAGATTTTAGAAATAAGTTTATCTCAATATAGTTGATCGGATTGATTATAAAATAATTGATATTTAATTTATTTAAAGACATAACACAGAAATTACACTTAGTCGCTAAGTTTAAAGACTAATTGAAAATGATACAATGTTCTTTTTCTTATGCCTTTCTTTGAGATTTTACCAATTTATATCTCTGTATCTTTAATGTTGTTGACATAAACATAGACTGTGACTATTTAGTGTGTCTGAATGCCCAATATTTCTATAGATTTTCCTGTATAATTATTGTATGCCTCTGTGAATTTTTTATGAGTACGTCTCAAAGTTGGAACTTGCTTGAGTTTTATTAAAGTTTGTAATATATCGCCAAAGACGTCCTATATCGAAATCGTCCAAATTACCTTTTATCTACCACCACCTTTAAAATTAGTTATTTTCGAACCAAAAAAAATGTGTGAAATCATACATTATACATACGTTGAAAAGCGTGCGTTTTATTTGGAACTTTCATTATAACAGCCAAAAGCGTGCGTAATTGACCAATGCTTTTTAAATGGGGTTTTCATTTTAACACTCTATTTTAGCTACGTAATGATCGAGTTGCCTTGAATTTAGTCGTTTGTTGCGCTGTCAGTAAATTTGACAGAAGTGTCAGACATAGTGAAAAATATTTTCTGTTATATTTAAAATTTTAATTACACTTATTTTAAATGGAAGAACCTCGAGAAGAATGAATTTCTTCGGATTGCACACCACCTGAAAGTAGAATTCGTTGTGTATATATTTGTTTATAGAAAATTTATTTTTATGTTTTTAAACCCTTCAGAGCACATTTTTTTATTTTTTATTCATGTGGTCGTAGATAAAGTTTTGTATGACACTTGTGCGTGAAGTACTTTTGCGCACTCGTTGCGAAAAAGGCACTCGTGCCTTGCATTTTCGCAACTCGTGCGCAAAAGTATAACTTCACGCACTTGTATCATAAATAACTATTGCAGCACTTGTTTATCTTCTTGTTTGGTGTTAAAATGATCCAAATTTACCGGCTTCAATCAACTTCATTTCACGAGCAATTTCTTAACCACTGCTTAAACTGACATCCGTTGCTGACACGCTTCTGAATTTTTTTAGTCTTTTAATGGTTGATTACTTACAGCCTATTTTCCCATAAGATTAATAACTTTAGCTATAATTTCTCGAGTTTGAATATTAAAAATTTTGCTTTTGAGACTTGATTGAAAATCCATTATTTCATTAATAAATTTTCCCAAACTGTAAGTAGATTTTTACTCGCTGAATTTCTCACAACAACTGACTGCTCCTGGACAATCTGTCGGCAAAACGAATGCACAACCTGGGATTGAACGTTTCCAAACTTTCAGGTGTTTTGTCCTACTGTACACAAAATCGTAATGACCGATTTTCAATATAGGCAACCAAACATACAGTTATATTAAAAAGTAACCAAATAGTTATCTAATAAAATACTTCCAATTTTTCATTCTTCTACCTTTTTTATTATAATATTCTACAAAATTATTATAATTATAATTGTTGAAATATCCAAAAAAGAATAGGAAATAAACTAACATGTTTGAACTGACGACCTTCACTGTAGTAAACGTGAACGTTTTCATTGCACCGAAAGGCCCAACGCTCACATTCATTTTTTACAATACTTACCTATGAAAAACTTTAATATTCTTAAGGCCGTTTGACATAGTACAATACAGCGTGCAGAAATTGCACCAATTTCTTGCAAGGTCAGTATATTGCAAATTATTAATCCTGCATGCTGTTTGACATGAAGCAATTCTCTTTAATTGCAACATTGCTGCTATAGTATAAAGAAAAAAGTGTATAATAACCTCAAAAATAAATTAATTGAAACATAATATATAGTTTATTATTATTTAAAACGAAGATAGCGAAAGTGAGAATAGATTATGGAAAAAACTGTCGATTATCAAACATAGACATATATTACATAGGTATAGAGGCAACAAGCCATAGGGCGCTCTGTTAGTGGGAATGTCCGTCTGAACTCCAGTAAGAGAGAAAGAGACAGACGATCAAAGGTTTTTCTGTCTTTGTTTGTGTATCTAGAGCATACACGCTATTAGAGAAAGACAGCATAAACCTCCTACTTTCTATTTCTCTCTTATACGCTGACGGGTTCGAAACTGGCCTGTTGCCTCTATTTGTAGTATCTCTATGTTATCAAATCACAAACGACAAAACATCAGTCACCACAATCATCTGATAGGTATCATTCGATTGGAAATGATATTTAATTGGGAACACAAAAGAAACTAGATTTCTCCCTAGAATTCCGCCTTGCATGCATGCAATAGAAATGACACCAAACTGATAAAATCGGAATTGCATCGATTTTCAGAAACTGGTCAGCTGGGTCTCAGCTGCGAATGCTTTCGATCAAGAAGTCTTGCATTGCTACACGTTGTATTGCCTTTAGCCTTTAAAGATTAAGAAGAAGGGATATATCTTGTAAAGACGGCGCTAAACTTTTGTAACTCGATTGTGAATGTCCCTTATTAATACACTTGTTTGTTGAATAAAATAATTAAGAGCTGCTTACAACATTTATTTTCTTTGTTACAGGAAAGAGGTTGGGAATTTAAACAAATAAGCGTCACCAGAGTACCAGGTTATGGATTCGGGATAGCCGTCTCTGGTGGTAGAGATAATCCACATTTCGCTTCAGGTGATCCAAGCATAGCCGTTAGCGATGTTCTTGCTTCAGGGCCCGCCGAAAGACTTTTACAGTAAGTTGCTCAATTCTGACTAATTATTCTGTTATTTTCTTTATTAAAATCCATATTTATTTCAGAGTCAACGACCGAATAATATCAGTAAACGGGATATCCCTTCAAAATGTTGACTATGCCACTGCCGTTCAAGTTCTCAGAGATTCGGGTGATACTGTAATGTTGGTGATAAAACGAAGAACAATTCAACATAGTCATACGCACAGTGCTTCATTTAATGGCCCACCACTGCCTGCTCTAGCAACTAATAATTCGCTATCTACCAAAGTTACACTTACTAAAAATTCTAAAAAAGAAGGTAATTTATATTTTGATAAATATGTATTTAAATTCTTACGAAAAAGACTTTCAGTGTAGTCCATAGGTTCAAAAACGTTATTTCTCGTAATAACTAAAATATGGATTCGGAATGACGTCTAGAAAAATGGTTTCTCCTCGATTATTTAATAATGTTTACATTTTACATGTGCTCTCTAAATAGACGGGGTTAGTAAGAATATTGAATGGAAAAGTTTGGGTAAATGAATTTTATTTTTTTTAACGAAAGTATATCTCGTTAGACTGCTTTCCTAAATTCTTGAATTGATCGCAATGGAGCTTGCAAGTACAGCTTAGAGCAAGTGAAATACGACAAATTTTGCTATACAATGCGCTCCATATGTATGAAATAAATTAAATTTTAGCGTTATTATGTACTATGTGGAAAAAACCTGAAACAGGTCGATTTTTATTCTTAAATTGACAATTTACAGTATAAAAATATCCCCCTTCAGCACCTCCTTGAATTACAAGCACCTCCTAGGAAATTTTAAATAAGAATGGGGGTCGTGTGAAACCTTGTTGGAAAGGGATTTTCAGCAGTATGAAGTTTTTTTTTAATTAATTTTTAAGATCACAAAACTTTACGTAGAATGAAGATAATAATGTCGTATAATATTTAGAATTTATTTTTCAAAGTGCAATTAAATTAAATGATCAAAATGACCACCATTCACTTCTTGACAATAACCGAGGCGATTTTGAAATTCTCGTACAGCATTTGGTGCGTGACCTCAGGGGTTATTTTTTTAATCGAGAAGAGTCAAATCGGGAAATCTAGCCGGCAAAATGCGGTGGATCTCCATCGGGAAATCTAGCCGGCAAAATGCGGTGGATCTCCGTCTTGTTGGTAGTAAATAGATCTATCTCATTTGGATGATTAACATCAGGAAAAAGTGTATATAATGTAGGCACTAAAAAGTTACTCAAAAAATCTAGGAAAACCTCACCATTAACTGTGCCCTCAAAAAAATAAGGGACAATAATTTTGACTTTGAAGTGTAATTCGAGGTGTAATTCAATAGCCGTCCGGGCACAGGAAGTACTTGTTGCTTCTTAGTTGAACGGTCACTATTTTTGAAAAATATTTTTCAAAACTTATGAAGTGTTAGAATAATTATTAATTTAATCGTAAAGTACCTACATTGAAAAATACATTCTAAATATTATGCGACATTATTATTTTCATTCTACGTAAAGTTCTGTGATAGAGACAAAATTTAATTTTCTTTATTTTTATTATTTAATTTAATTTTCTGAAAACGTTGGTGTTTTCATATTTCAACACAAAATGCCACACATAATTTCAATATATAATTTTTTTTCAATCTCGCCTCATTTAATGAACATTAATGCTATCGATACGCGGTTTGTTGCAATCGATAGATTTATGGTTTTATGAACAATAACAAGAAAATTGAAAAAAAATGTTTTCCATAATTTGCATAATAATTAGTTTTACTAAAAAACTATTTTTTTCTGTTTTTATATTTTATGTTGGAAAATATACTTGATATATTCATTAATACTTTGAAAATATTGATCTTCAAAACCCACGTATTTAAAAAAAAGAATTTTCAGATTCGACCTCGAGAAGCGGAGACACTATGACTAGAGTCGATTGTCGATTTGGTAAAGTCTCTATTTTTGGTGTAACGGCTACAAAAGAGGCAGAATAGTTAAGAGTTAATGAATATTGTAATGTAAATGTAAATAGCAGTAGACTTAATAAAATGTGAAATGTCTGGTACTAAGTATAATAATTTTATACATAATGTTTCACGTCGTGATGCCCTTCCTATATACATACTCTATAACGTGATCTAGTTAATTATGTATATAGGAAAGACTCCACAACGCGAAACATTTTTAAGACAATTATTTAAACATTTCTATCGCTCATATTTTAGGAGCTATTACAAGCAATAACACAATTTTGAAATAGTGAACTAGAAGACTTTCAAACTCGATCCTGCTGAGTCGGCTCGCGAGATCTGTTGCAACAAACCAAACTTGAATCGCTAAATGATGTCATATATTTGTTGGAACTAATTTTAGAACTATGATATAGATCATATAGTAGCAATCATCTCAGCTCAAGAGCAAAATGATATCTTGCGGATCCAGTTTTAAGTTTACTTCCTCGATAGACAGAATAGGTGTGATTTTTCACGGTTCCAGTAAACCGGAAATCACTAACGTGCCCACTAGAATTGAGGGATTTCAAGAAATTCTTCCCGTTCGAGTCATAGTCAATTTTTTTAAATTTCTTCAACAAATTAAACTCTCAAACTTTGAATTGCATGACAAATTTATACGTTTTTAAATATTTTGATAGCAAATGATTATCGAATAAGTATGGCTCTTTTGTTTTAGATTTTGGCATAGTCCTTGGTTGCAAATTATTCGTAAAAGAAATATCCACTAAAACGAGGGATCAGCTGCTAAATACGAATCAGTTATTAGAAATAGGTGATTTTATAACTAAACTAAACAATACAAATTGCAACGATGTGATGTCATTAAAGGAAGCTAAAAAAATTATCGATAGTTCTAAGGATAAATTACAAATTACGGTAGCTAGAGAATTCGGGTTCAATTCTAATGTATCTCATCAGGCGCAGAGTTCCATCAGTACCACTGGAGCTGTTAACAATTTTTATAAAGGTAAGACAAATCTATGTTTTATTTGAAAGTAAAATCAAATATAGAACTATCCCTTCTCTAGCGTTCAAACCATCTCTGGAGAATACACATTAGATTTGAAGTGTAATTATCAAATTAAATCAACCACTTTTTAATTTATAAACTCCTGATTTGTTATTTTTAATGAGCTCGGCTAATTTGTAATAGGTTTTAAAGCAAATATTATTCATGTCTAAAGTTTCTAAAAATGATTTAATTTTTAAGGATGACATTAAAAAGTAGGTATGTTAAGCTTTTAAATTGATTATTTTTATCGAAAGGAAATACTTGTTCTAAAGTATGTTTTAGTATCTTTTATTTTGTTCAAGCTCTATGGTAAATTTGATATTGTTATGGATTAAGTTAATGTAAGTAATGAAGCTGTCTAATTGTCTAGTTGCGCCGGTGAAGCTAGTTAAAATATCATCCACATATCGATGCAAGTACATAAATTTTTTACTAAGGGTGTGTTTATGAATGATTTTTTCTAGTAAGGGACTGACGGGAGTTGCTCATAATCAAATCAATTCAACAGTTTAACATAGGTACTTTAGAATACCATCCTTAAAAATTGAATCATTTTTAGAAACTTAAGACATGAATAATATTCTCTTTAAAACCGATTACTTACAATGTCACCAAACTCATTAAAAATAACAATCCTAAATCTTTAAAATTGAGTATAAAGTGAAATGTGGTAATAACAACTGTGACAAAATTTATATCCTTAGAACTCTTAGAAAATTTAAAACTAGAATTTCAGAACACGAACATAGCTAAGACAACACACAATTAGATTCAAACTATTCAAATCATTTATTAGCACACCAACACACTTTCGACTCAAAAATTTGAGTCCAGGTGTTGTGAATGAATTTCTAGGTAAACTAGTCACTTTTTGCATGTAAACATTTTCTAATACTTTTGTCAATATCCTTAAAATTTTTATGCATAAATTTTAAAAAAAATCATCATACTTCAATTCGTTTGTTAAAGCTAACTATGTAGATTTAAACAATATAAATCGTTTTATTTCATCGTTTAGTACGGATTTTTATCAAGTAAAAGCTTTATCTATTCAAACAAAGAAAGACATTTGGTTTATTATTTTTCCCCTTGGCGGACTGGTAATTTGTATCGTATTTACTTGGTTGTGTCTTAGGAGATGATTTCTTGACATCTGGCCATCAAAGTTACTCCAATCAAAATTTGTACGTCCAACCACCAACTAGAAATCCCAATTTAAATCAAAATGGAGGATTCGAAGAAAAATTGGATCCGACTAGTGGTCCTAACTCACTTCCCGATGAAAAGAGCAACCTCGCACCTAGGGGTCGATCGAGAGGTCCTCTTTCTGAAGCTAACCTGAATCAACTAGAAAATAGGAATAGTATTGCGGGATATGGATTGTTGAAGGGAAGGGATGAACCGCCAAGACCTCCTCCTCCCAGAGTCGAAGGTATGTAAATATATTTATTATTTCATTCAGAAGTTGGTAACCTTTTAACAAAGAGGTCCCATATGCAATTTAGAGCGAATCCAAAATGTCACTATAAAAAAAATTTTAGATTAAATAATGTATAAAATTAATAAACTTAATAAGGAAGAGGTAACTAATAAAATAAAAAAGTGATCACCATATTTCCAAAAATTTCCAAAAATCGAGAAGAAACAGACTTTGCTGTTAAACGACGGATTGCGACTAAGGACGACCTTATAGAGTGGATCCACTTGTTTTTGTTTACCTAGTTGAAATCCCGACTCATCTTTCTATGGGTGTGCCGAGACTTCTCGTAGGCGCGTCTTCTCGAGATTCTCTATAGGTGACTTTAGGCAATTAGATGAGCTATTCCTGTTCGAGAATCTCTTGTTTCTTCGGGATGGTTTTCGTCGTCGTCTTCTTGGATGTCGCTTGTGCGTATCTTACTACTGGCTTCGTTTATTTTACTGGTGGTTTTCTTGTCGTCCTATTGTTTGGGGCCTGTGGGCATTCCTTGTAGTTTGCTGGGTGTTCTCCCTGTGCGTTTGCGCAGGTAACTGGCTCGTCCCTCGGTCTTTTGCACTCGCTGGAGCGGTTTGCCTCCGCACTTGACACACTAGGTGTGCAGTTTGCAGGTCGTCTATCCTGGTGGTATCTCTGGCAGTTATAGCACTGCGTCGGTATTTTCCCTCTCTTTTGTTTCTCCCATTTTATCTTCACTTGTATGTGTTGAATTTTTCATTTTTAAAAATTTCTTCCCACGTCTAGTTGGCCAGTGGTCTTCTTCCGCCAAATCTGAAGCAGATTTGGCTTATTTTTCTGATTTGGTCTCCTTCCTTTCCAATTTCTTCTTTCCATTCGTTGACGTCCTCGCTGCTTGTCAGTCCTTTAAGGACAATCCTTCCTTTTTTTCTTCACTTGGCGTGTAGCTGTATCATTCCACTTCTTTCCTTTGTTCATTTAGGTACTTTGCCAGGTTCCTTTAGTCTTCAGGTCCTACGCATGGGATTTTCACTCCTACTCTTTCTCTGATCGTAATGAACCTGGTCTCTATATCTTTACTTATAGAGCCACAATGGTGGGTGCTGCGTATGAAGATGGGAGGCGGTCGGTGCGTCGTTTTCGTGTTTGCCTTGATTGCTTCGTCCATCATCTCTTCGTCGGCTTCCTTTGTCTGTTCTTTTTGTATTTTTTTTATGTGAAGTGAAGAAGAATTAATACGTGCTTATTTAATGGTAAATCCGTCTCCTAGAAGTTTTCCGTTATAACCGTGGCAATACCTCTAACCGGGCGTTCGAAATGCCGAGAAGCACCTGTTGACGTCTTCTCTTTCCTAGAACCGTCCCGCCGCGGTCGCGTAGTTCTAGCCTGGCCTGCCATCACTTAGCATGGCAATTTCTTTTATTACTTTATTTCAAAATATCATACACCAAACTTCACAAAGATATGCGTGCCATTTTAAACTGTCAGGCGTCCCAAGTCTGGAACCCGAGCCGTAGGTTGCCGACCCCGTATTTAATTTATCATTTTAATAACAAACAATAATAAGTTAGTCTCAAATTCCAATATTAATAGTTTTTTTACTGAAACTAGTCAGTTACTAATTAATTATTTACAGTAAAGAATGCACTCCATTTTTTGAAAGTTAATACAATTTTTGAGGTTTCATTTTAGTCGAAAACCATGTTTTATTATAAAATACTGTTGTTTTGATTAATTTGAATTGATTAATTTCAGATTACTATAGTAGCCGAAGACAAATGTTCGAAGATGATCCCATAATTCAAAAGACGAAGCAACCAATGTAAGTTGATAAACACTTATAAATGAGTTCCTATTTAATTTACTTTAGAGCCTTATATTTAATGGTACAACAACAACTTTTAGTCTCTCTTAATAAAAAAGATTACACACTAGACAGTATCCCACTTTGTCAACCTCTAAAAAAACTAAAATAATAATTGTCCAACTAATTACGCGTTGTTTCTCAAATTAATATGTTTTAATTTTGTAGACCTGATGCAAGATTCATAACATTCCATAAAGAAGGATCTGTAGGTATAAGACTGACAGGAGGTAATTTTGCTGGTATTTTCGTGACAGCTGTTCAACCTGGTAGTCCTGCATCTTTGCAAGGTCTACAGCCTGGTGACAAGATATTGAAGGTAAGCCATTTATACATTCAATTAATAAAAAGTTTTTAAAAAACAACAAAATCATTCAGTAATTTGTTTTTAGATTATTAATTCTAAAAAAGTTGATTCCTGTTGTCAAAGTTGTAAATAAAATTGAATGATCTAGCATAAATGTATGAAAATATTCTCATGTTCGATGACTGTCGATATCTCAAGTGTCAAATGTTTGCTATGACTTATTCTAGTATTTATATCTGATAACAGCCTGTAAAAGTGGTCCAGGTATGCTTACAGTATTTCTATTTCACTTGAAAGAACATTTTTCACGCTTATCGGATAATCTGATTCACATACAGCATTTTATGCATGTTTAAATATCGCGCGTGTCCTAACCTATTTAACGATGTAGCCATTTGCCATATATAATTGGCTAATTATTCGAAAGTATAGTTTCCTGATTATTTGAGTACAAAAAGCCAATAGGCTGCAGTGCTCCCGGCATGAAAACTGCTCCCAAAAGGAAAAATAAAGCATGCTACTATATTTCCAAATCTCTCATTAGTCTCTGGTTTTATCTAATAGTGCGAAGTATGGATAAACTCGGAACAAAATGAACAATAACGCGACACAAATATCATGTACAAATTAATCTGTGCTTCTGACAACCTCGGTTGAAATAGAAAGGCAATGAACACACGCCCACCTGTTTATATAGGGGAGACGAGTGAACAATTCTTCTCTCTCTTTTGAGCAAGGTTGCTCATATTATCTTTGTCGTACTTGTGTAAATAGTATGTGGAGCTAAGATTTTTCAGATTCGGTGGATCTACCAAACCCTGGACATTTTTACTAGACACATTCAAGTGTAAATAATTCTACTGGGTTAGAAACTGTATGTATCTACTTTTGACAGTGGTTAATTTTCTTCTAATTATATACAATTGATGGTTTTATAAACATCCATATTGCGGTGGATCATATTGTAGTGTTATCCAGCGTCATTTGTCGAAAGTAGTCAGAAGTAGAAAAATAGACAACTATTTTAGATAGTTTATGTGGCGCCATCTACTCACTTAATATTGTCAATGTTGCCATGCTTCAATTTGGAAAACTGAAACAAAGTTTTTTGTGTTTTACCATGCTATTGCGTTGGTATCAATTATTGTAACAATTAATTATCTTTGTCCATAATAGAAGTGTGAATAATGAATAGATAATGTTTTTAAATTGAAACAAACAAAATACATATTTGAGAAAAACCTTATTTTCTAGAAGTCGTATAAACTGGTTAATTTTAAAACCTAAACGAAGACATAATAATTAGGGTCACACAATTTGCTAAGTCCACAAACATATTTAAGATGTGTGTCATAGATAAATACTCTATATGTGTGTGTCTTGGCTTTTTACAGGACCAATGAAATATTTTGTTAGTAATTGAAACTTGGCAACATTGACATTATTAAGTGAGTTAAACGTAAATGGCTGTACACTAATTACAGATTCTGATTTCCTAGTTTTCTACCTCATACCTACTTTCAACACGTGCAGCTGGTCGCACCACAATCGATCCACCGCTGTATGAATGTTTATAAAACCATAAATAATAAACAATTTTTGTTCCTATTTTAAACAGGTGAACGATATGGATATGGGGGGCGTAACGCGGGAAGAGGCTGTATTATTTTTATTAAGTCTTCAAGATCGGATCGAGTTGATAGTGCAATTTTGTAAAGAAGAATACGATAGCATAGTAGCGTCACAAAAAGGAGACAGTTTCTATATAAAAACGCATTTCCATTACGAAAATCCCGCCAAAGGAGAAATGCCGTTTAGATCCGGTGATATTTTTCACGTAATAGACACCTTATATAACGGAGTCGTCGGTTGCTGGCAAGTTTTCAGAATAGGTATAACTTTCCTCCCGGGCTATGTTTTTATTTTTTTTAACAAGCTTTTTTCCAGGTCGTAATAATCAAGAAGTTCAAAAAGGCATAATTCCTAATAAATCTCGCGCTGAAGAACTGGCCACTGCTCAATTCAACGCGACGAAAAAAGAAATGTCTGCCAACGAATCGAGAGGAAGTTTTTTCAAACGACGAAGAAGTTCGAATCGAAGATCAAAAAGTTTAGGAAAAGAGCATTGGGACGACCTTCTATTTTCAGATACAGTATCTAAGTTTCCTGCTTATGAAAGGGTTATTCTCAAACACCCTGGTTTTACTCGACCTGTGATAATGTTTGGTCCGATCTCCGACGTTGCCAGAGACAAACTGCTCAAAGATTTTCCAGATAAATTCATATCGCCACGTAAGTTTTTATCATTACATATTATAAAACAAAGAAAGTCCTCCGCCGCGTTTGTTTGTCTATCCGCGATAAACTCAAAAACTAGAATCTCATGCTGTGGATAGAGTGGTTCTCGAGGAAGGTTTTAGTATATTGTTTGTTAAGTTTTTGTATACTTTGGCTAAAATATAACGATTTTTGAGTGAGGTGTGGAAAAAATAAGCCGTCTGGGAGCTTTCAGATATAACAAAATAATCTACGGATAACATACTATATCAATTTTAATACTTTAAGAAATTGGTATTTATAATGCGGTATTGTAAAAGCTATTAACACAAATACAGTATTAATCCTTAGAATCATTTTTTAAGGGCTAGGAGCTTTAAGAATTAAATGCGCATTAATTTAATCTATTTTACTTTGCTCAAACTAGTAGAGGAAGAAGAATGTACGTTTTGTGCCATGGAATAAGAAACCTTCATCCATATACTTTCGAATTCATAGAGCACAGCACCTGGGAAATAGGACTAAAGGAGCTACTAGTCTCTGAGTCTCAGAAATTGAGAAGACGTAAGGGGGTACCATAGATCTTTTATGTCTCAATGAAAGTCACCCCAAAATACATTCATACAAGGCTGAGGCCAACGAGCGAAATAGTTTCAACTGAAATTGAGTCGACAGACTACTAACTTTGTGCCCTGCTCACAATATTATGATCGTTTTACAACAGCATTAATCTGGTTCAAGGTATCAACGGCGTGTTCGAAGATCAGAAACATAACACATCCTCAAGCAAACTATTTTTTCAAATGAAAACTTCTTCTGTCATGCTGAGTAATTTTTGAGTGGAACAACGAATGGGTTAGTGGCGTAGTTAACACAGCTTAACTGACACTTGTCACCGTCATGTTGTATTTAGAGAGGTTAGGTTAGGTTAGTTATTTTCTTTTCCTGTATTGGAAAATATACCAGCGACTAATTTGTACAACTTGTACCGGGTGGTCCAATAAGCCGATCTCTCGGCTATATATCAGAAACTATTCATGTTATAACTTTAGGAAAAAAAATTCCTTGGGAAAAGTGGACATGAGAAATTGTTGGAAATTACTTTCACGTTTCTAGATTAACTGCTAGGTGGCGTAACCTGTAAAGAAAAATTTAAAAACCAGTTTTTTCTGAAATATGCCCAATTTTACCCAGTGTTAAATAAGTAAACTGAAAAAAGGCCTAAATTTCGCACAAATTTGTTTAATTACTTTTCTATTTTTCCAAATAAAGGGTGGGGGAAAGTGGGAAAGTGTTTGATGATAAATACCTATAACTTTGGTTTGAATCAACCGATTTTAACGAAATTAGTGTCAATAGAAAGAGTGTAGATGAATTAATCACGTCTACTATAAAACAATGGAATTTAGTTTTAATTGTCATAGGTAGAGGGTACTTTCGAATGGAAAAAAATTTGTTTTCTTAAAAAATGTTTAATGAGAACATCTAATTTTTGTGAATTATAATGGAACTGGATTAAATTCTCAACAAAACGGCGCAAACCGCATGTTGATAGCTTTTGTGGAACTCGAGATATAAATAAAAACGCATAAACATAAGTGAGTATAGTATTGACACCCTGTATTAGAACTTAAAACTAAACAGGGGAAAGAAAGATCATACAGATATCTTGGTCCAATGAAATGTAATTGTTTTTCATCGTTTTCCACACAAATATGTAATCTAGCACGCTTTGACATATCTTTTGCTTAGACACTCGCCATGCTGTAATATCATACCTCATGTTTGTAAGGAAATATCTTTCAATAAAACAGACAACCAATTATCCAGAAAATCCAAATATGTATCGACATTTAAAGTTCCAAGAAATATGAACCTGCGATCTTTCCGTCAACTATACCACACCAAACATTAAGACTCCATCTACCTTGAATCTGAACTTCCTCTACCCAGTGCAGATTTCTTCAGATCAATAATGCTTATTATGCAGATTAACACCACCCGCCGTCTGCACACAAAATTTTTGACATGATATGCGGTTGTTCTTCTAGTAGATTTAACAATTGCAGTAACCTGAGATTGAAGCAGCATTTACAGTTGGTTCGGTGAATCTTTTCCCATGCGTCATCATTCATATACAAACGCAATACATACATTAAATTGCACGCAGGTCGTAGATTGATGGTTCAATTAGGATGTGGCTACAATGACGGTGTACGTTATTTATTATTGAAGGTGGTGTAATAGATATTTGTAAATAGTTTACAGCCATTTAGCAATATGTTACTTAAACCTTTAGTTTGAAAAAACTGTTAGTATTCCAGAGTTTTATGAGGTTATTCGGCAAATTTAGTTGTATAAGAGTTAGTATTAGTAACAACTACCTCAGTAAATTGCCCCTTTAGGGTTATGGCTGGCAACCATTACTATTGGGCCGTCCCACCCATACGGTTCAACAATGAAAAATGAAAATCTTTTGGGTTGTGGAAATAAATATTAAATATTTTAAATATGTATATTTAAGACTCATAAATATATACAATAAATTTTATTTAATCGTCCTCATATTCAGAATCGGAGCTATAACCAGTATTTATGTCAATGGTAATTGGTTGAATGCCAATATCGACGATATTTTGCTCTGGAGCATACCACTTTCTTATAATTTCATGAGCATGCCTAACACATTTTTCCCAAATTTGTTGATCACATTGTTCCAGTGCCTCTTTCCACATATTTATAACAGAACTATCTGAATAACCATCTTTACCAATATATTTATTGTAATATGACTTGCAATTTGCCCAAATTAATTCAATAGCGTTGAATTCACAATGATATGGCGGTAGTCTCAGCACTTCATGTCCATGTTCTCGTAGTAACTCATCAATTTTCTTGTGGATATTCAACTTCCCCTTCATCCAAATCCAAACCTGCATTTAGGGCCATATTGTGAAACACACAACATGTATAAATAATATTGGCTGCCCTCATAGGATGATATATAAGTGTTCGATGTCTGGACAAACAGCGAAATCTTCCTTTCAAAATTCCATTGGTTCTTTCAATAACATTACGTGCAGATGTTAGAGTGTTGTTAAATGCTTCCTCTTGTTGGTTCTGAGGATTTAAAAAAGGTGTAAATAACCAAGGTTCTAAAGGATAACCACTATCTCCTATTAAATGACTAGTATGGTCGCCATTCTCATACCTAATTTGCAAATGATTTCTTATAGCACTAACTTGCCACACTGCAGCATCATGCACAGAACCAGGAAATCTTGCATTACATCCCATAATTTTATTGTGGGCATCTGTTACCAGCATTACATTTATAGAATGTTTTCCTTTTCTATTTATATACACAAAAGGTGGATGATTCACATCAGTTACAGAGGGAGCAAGAATTTCTACATGAGTACCATCAACAGCCCCCAACACACCTCGAAAACCATATTTTCTAAAAAATCTAAAAATATATTTTTATTTTATATATTAAACTATCTAATTACTCATTGCCTACCCTTGTTTGACATTCAAAATTTCCTCATTTTGAGTAGGAAATTTTACCCAGATTGGTAATAATTCTTGGACAATTGCTGAACAAATCTCGTTAATTGATCTGCTAACAGTAGGTTGACTTGCAGACAACCAAGCACTTGTTCCTATCGAATTTTGATAAGACCCTACACTTAAGAAATGGAGGTTAAGAAGCACCTGTTGAAATAAAATTTTAAAGTAACCTATAATTCACATATATGTAAATATCTACTTACTTTTCTCACAAGTGAAATAGAGTTATTAATTCTAATGTGTGGCTGTAAACTATTTATTAGATTTATCACGCATTGTTTATTAAGCCTAAACATTTGAATAAATGCTCTGTTTGGCATATCAAAGGGATCCATTTGATCTCTGAGACGTTTCCTTTGAATTCTCATAAAGTTCCTAAAAATTATTATATTTAAAAATAGATCAAATAGTACCCAATTACCAACTTGTTATAATAAACTGAACATATTTTACCAATTGTAGTCTTCTTCTATTAGAATTCCAATAAATATTGCCATCATTGCCATTTGATTGTTCATTTTTTTATGAAAAAATAAATAAACTGATTCCTGTAATGACATACGACAGCAGTCAACACACACGTAAATATTTACCAAATCTGTAACTATTTTAAAGATTCTGTAAGATAAAGTGGTACGCAGAATAGCGATTTCCCTGTATAGTTACAGATTATCTTACAGACATGCACAGAATTATAAGTCTTAATGATCGAAATTTATGTATGATCTTTCTTTTACATATTTAATTTTAAGTTATAATACAGAGTGAGTACTATATTTACTTATGTTTATGCGTTTTTAATGTTTTTATTTATATCTTGACTCCGACAATAGCTATCTATCAACATGCGGTTTGCGCCATTTTGTTGAGAATTTAATCCTGTTTCATTATAATTCACAATAATTATAGGTGTTTCCATTAAACATTTTTAAGGAAAACAAATTTAAATTTTTTTCATTCGAAAGTATCCTCTACCTATGACAATTAAAACTAAATTCCATTGTTTTATAGTAGATGTAATTAATTCATCTACATACACTCTTTCTATTGACACTAACTTCATAAAATCAGTTGATTCAAACCAAAGTTATAGGTATTTATCCACAAACACTTTCCCCCACCCTTTTTTGGAAAAATAGAATAAAAAGTACTTGAATAAATTTGTGCGAAATGTAGGCCTTTTTTAACTTATTTAACACTGGGTAAAATTGGACATATTTCACAAAAAACTGGTTTTTAAATTTTTCTCTACAGGTTACGGCCCCTAGCGGTTAACCTAGAAACTTGAAAGTAATTTCCAGCAATTTCTCTTGTCCACTTTTCCCAAGGAATTTTTTCTCCTAAAGTTATAACATGAATAGTTTCTGATATATAGCCGAGAGATCGGCTTATTGGACCACCCGGTACAGGTGAAATATTCTACTCCTGCTCTAGGCAATGGAATATCTCCACAAACTAATCTACTCTCACATAAGGTATACCCTTTTGACATGTCCAATGGAAATACATCGTTGCTAGGCGATTTTGATTTGACATTGATATGGACGCCGGCACATTAGGGATTGCGGGTAATTAAATGGCAGACCAGTTAGCTAAAGAAGGTTATAAAGGAGACTTCATAGGTCTGGAACCGTTTTGTGGAACCACAAGAGATTACATAATAGGGGAAATCGGGAACTGGCTAGATAAGGAACTCCAACTCAACTGGAGGATGACACAAGGACACCTCCATACAAATAGTTTACTGAATAAGATAGACACGAAGCGCTCATCCAGGCTGTTGAAATGGAGTAAGAGACTTTTGAAGACAGTTAGCGACCTGGTGACTGGATACTGCATCTGAGGAAGCATCTGCAAAGAATGGGCAAAGTTAGTGAACCTATATGCAGAAAATGTGAACTCTACGATGAAACATCCACTCACATACTCTGCTTCTGTGAGAACTTACAAGGACTCAGACGGAAACACTTTGGAGAGAAATTAATACAAACAATCTGCACGACATAACCAGCCATTCTTATTTTTGACAAATGTATAATTTATTAGATTTTCAATGGATATTGTTCTTGTTTTATTTTTTTAATGCAATATTCGTGTTTTCAGAACTGGATACGTCCGATGTAAATAGTAAATCAAGTAAATCGTTATCCAACGCTAACATCATAAGATTATCCGCCATACGAGACGCCATATCAACTGGAAAACACGCACTACTCGATATAACCCCTAATGCTGTAGAAAGGTTGAATTATGCTCAGATGTACCCCATAGTTGTATTCTTCAAAGCAGAAACGAAAATCGTGATTAAACAACTGCGCCAAGGACTACCCAAGTAAGTTTTTTACGTTATTTCAGCTTTAGTTTCAAAAATGTTTGTTAAAAACTTCGAATTTGAATTAGCCAACTGTATAGTATTGAGATTTAGATAAAGCAAAATTGAATATGTGTTGTTTCTCTTGAATAATAGGGATAATACACATTTTTGGCTCGAGGGACAAGAAAATGTTTTCTTTTACTAACTTGGAAGTGTGGAACTGCAAACAGCTACACCTGGGCACTAATATCAGGACAATTGATTGGAAAGTAAACTTAGTAGAAAAATTATAGTCCGGGGAAGTTAGTCCGAAAGTTGTGGTGAAACGAAAAAGATTTCCACCAGAGATTTTACTTTTTTAAACGAAAGTATATGTAGTATAGACTACTTTCCTATATTTGTGAGAATATTCCTCTTGACCAGCTTGCAAGCATAGCTTGGATCACGTGAAATGCCACAGTTTTTCGTCCATAACTTTTTTAGATTTTATTGTACTTACAAAAAAATTGTGGGTATCAAAGTTGTAGGTAATTTTATACCCTATAAAATGACGTTATGCAATATTTGAAAAAATAAATTTTTCAGCCCTTAATTTTCGAAAAATTGAAAAAAAAATTTCAAAATGGTTTTTTGCAACAAACATAATTAGGATAACAATAACGACTTTCTAATATATGAAAGTATAGTAGTCTGGCACCTAAAAGCTTTAATGTTTTCAGATTTCGAAAATTCAAAATGGCGGCCCTACAAAATTTCAATATATATATTTTTTTTCGATCTTGTCTCATTTCATGAACATCAACGCTACCGAAACGCGGTTTGCTGCAATCGATAGATAATAAGTTGTAGTTTTATGAACAATAACAAAAATTTTTTTTTTAATTTTTTTTTAAATGAAAAAAAATTTTCTCTCCGTTTTTCTCAAATTTGACAATGAAAAATATGATTAATGGATTCATTAATATTTTAAAAATGTTGTCTCCAAAAACCACGTATTTTGAAAAACAAAATTTTAGATTCGATCTTTAGAAGCGGAGAAAACAGTGTTCAACGTTCAATAGCCACTGACAAAATGATATTAAAAATTTTGTGTTTCTGATCGACTCGTTGAATTGTTCAATAAAAACTCTGAATACTCTAATTTTTTCGCAATGAATGAATAAAAATTCAACAGCTGACTCAAAGTGTGAACCGAGGAAGGCAGTAGCGGCAGGGTGTATGATCGTGCGCGGTTGAACGAAGTTTTCTAGTTCTCATACGGTTTCATAGGAGTTAAGAATCTTATTAAACTTTGAACACTGTCTTCTCCGCTTCTAATGATCGAATCTAAAAAATTTTTTTTTCAAAATACGTGGTTTTTGTAGAAAAACATTTTCAAAATATTAATGAATTCATTATTTGTTATTTATTGTTATTCTAATTATGTTTGTCGCTTGAAAAACTTTTGAAATTTTTTTTTTCAATTTTTCGAAAATTGAGAGCTGAAATTTTGTTTTCAAATGTTGCATAACGTCATCTTATAGGGTATAAAATTACCTACAATTTTGATGCCTACAATTTTTTTGTACAATAAACTCTAAAAAAATTATGGACGAAAAACTGTGGCATTTCACGTGCTCCAAGCTTTGCTTGCAAGCTGCATCGTAAGCTCGAGCGGAATCTTCTCACAATTCTAGGAAAGTAGTCCATGCTCTATATACTTTCGTTTAAAAAAGTAAAATCCCTGGTGAAAATCTTTTTCACTGTATACCCTTACTTCCCCGGACTATAAATGTTGAAATGAATTGTAGATTTCAAATAAATTATAATTGATGTTGTGTGAGCTCTGAAAACTAAATGTGTATGAAATCAAAGTATTTGTGTTTGTTATATCGTGAATATTACAATAATGATATTGTTCTGCAGATCTGCGCATAAGAGTTCAAAGAAGCTTTTGGAACAATGTCAGAAGTTGGACAAGGTTTGGAGCCATGTATTTAGTGCCATGATAACCCTTAACGATAATACTGATACATGGTATCGAAAAGTGAGAGAAATTATCGATAAACAACAAACGGGTGCTTTATGGATGTCCGAAACCAAAGTAAGTGTTTTAAATTGTGTTTTTGTTTCAATTAAACTGGTACTTTATGCTTCCAGTAAATATAGTAATAAATGTCCAGAACATTTATACAATTTTAAACCTGAAATTTAAATTATTATGTAAAACTGCAGTTTTTGTCCTTCGCTTTTTCTATGGGAATCTTCTTTAAAGCCCGCTTCAGACCTAAGGGCTTGCTTGCAACTATTGACAATCTTTTTTCACATATTTATTGAGGTTTGATTAATCTATCATGATGTTGATTATGTTGATAAACTAATACAGTCAACTTTTCTTTTGTTGGTAACAAAAAAAATACCAACTTCTCCAATCGATTTGGGACAAGAACTTAAAATGGCAAGAAACTTACTTACGCATACTTTCGATCAAGCATATTGCATGCTGCTTGAAGAAATGCGAACTGTAAAGCGGATCTAATAGTTATTGCTTTTATACTGAATTCAAATTCTAATTAACAACAAAATTTGGAACTTATTTGGTTGACAAATCGACGCCAACCGACGTGATGAACAGCTAGGGAAGATGCTTAAGCTAACCTACCAAAGATTGCATTAGTAGTACTATCAAATAATACACAAATGAACAAGAAGCATAGCCCGACGAAATCTCTTTGATGTTTTGGCAAAAAAAATGTATGACCTTGAAAGCCTGATATTGGCGATATAATTCAATGACAAAGTGAAGTATGACAAGTATCTTATTAAAATGGCGCCGAAACCGGTCAACAATGATATTGTCCCTTCTAATTGCAAACCAGAATGGTTGGTTGAATCTTGTAAAACATACTGACCTCGTTTTACTTAGAAGTGTAATTATTCAAGCTACGGGGCATATAGCCTGAGAATTAGTTGTTTCTTCTAAGTGAACGGCCACGTTTTAGAAATTATTTTCAAAAGTTTGTATAGTTGTAAAAAACAATTATTCGATATCTATTTTAGTTTTTATTTACGTTATTATCTCTGATACCAAAAATTGTATTGAAAAATTTATTTATTAAATCGATAATAGTGAAAAGACGTTAGGCTTTAAATAAGACGAGATTTCAGATGGCGGCGAAGAAAGAAAGAATTGTACCTAGAAAAGAGGTGCATGCGGGTACTATGGAGTTGGTTGATCTCCGTGTGCTACGAAGCAATTGATTAATCTTTTTCGGATTTTAGAAAGTTCCTGTAGTTCGTTATGACGATTTTACCTTTTATGGAATGTGTAGATCAGGCTGTATTGTCAACCACGTTGTTTTATTATTATTATTATTATTATTTCTAGTTGTTAATTACTTGTTGTTTGTATACTTTTAGCATTTTAGCGGTGGTGGTAGCTTTCTTATGATACATTCTTTTCCAGGACCAAGACTTCTATTCCGACATTTTCTTTCCTACAATATACCTACAACCACGTAGTACACCTCGTACAAATTCCTTACCGCACAGACATCGACACTCCAGAAGTCGATCGAGAAAATCCGCTCTGTCAATGTATAGTTCTCCTCAATTCATTCACCGCACTTCACCTTTTACCTCATCCTCTTATTATCCTTCTGAAAATCATTGCTATCTGTCAAGAATATCCAGTCAGAATAGCATTATGCCCGAAATGCACCAAAATGCAAGTAGTTGTGGTGTTTTTTCTAACCAGTTTGACGCATTTAGAGCATCGACTAACACGCATGCGTATTCTACATCTAACGGAAATAATAACGACGATAGCCGATTGTTTACCGACAAGTATGTTAAATTTTCTTATGTCGATAAAAGTAATTTAAACATATACGGTAGTACGGAAAGTCGGGAAAATAAAAATTTTACGGCTGAACCAATCTATTACGATGTACAACAAAATGTATCTGAAAATATTGATCCTCATCTTAAATATGATTTGAGGAATGACACTATTAAAGAAGAATTTTTCGGGGAAGTGTAGCAACTAACGAATAATTTTTAAATCTTCACCTCTAGGATATAACGGTCATTGTAAATTTACTTTTAACTGAGAACAATTCACAAAAATATTCGGTAACATTTCTTTTAGATTCACCTGTCCATATTGAAATTATACCACGTAATGTCTTTTATATAATGGCACCATTCGTTTTCTACTTTGATTTTTGTCAAAAATATTTATCTACTGCTTGGTCTAAATTGAGGATGTGTATCGGTGTCGTTTATTAAAAGTGATAATGAATTTTTCAGTCTATTACAACGTTTAAGATACCTAGTTAAAAAAGCATCTATTTCTACTTTTTTTTCGGGCCGAGATGGGAAACTCATGTTCGAATGGGTCCTTAACCAGTACCCAGACAGTGTTGGACTCATCCCCACGGGAATGCCTACCAACCAAACCCGTCTCAAACTCGCCGTTACTCCCGCCTTGGAATCACTACCCTAGCATACTTCAAGACGGGCGGCAGTCCCTCAGTTTACTTCTATACGCCCCTCAGTTGTAGGTACCGTTTATGTCTCCACTAGGTCGTTCTTGGAGCCTGGGAGCTCTAGTCTAGATGTTGTTGGCGCCTCTTCCATGCCAAACCGACAAAGAGGCATCTCTATTCTATTTATGCTAATTGCATGCATATGTTTTCTTGGGTTACAGTACCGTTTTTAAGGGTAATATGTACAATCACGTGCTGTAGGTTTTGATATTCCAAATGCTGGCTTAGGACCAGTGAATGTAGTTTCAGACCCTAGCTTTGCTAGAGTGTCTGCTGTTTTATCATACAATACCTATGTGCACTCATACCTACTCCACTTAAGAGTTTCTGAAGGCAGCCCCAGATCAGTCTAGATATATGTACTGGGGGCATGCTAAAGATTCCAGTGCTGCCTGAGTATATGAGAGTATAAGGATCTTTTGGCCTTTATACCCGCTTTCGATGAACGGATGCAAACTTTCTTAACGATGGGTGATCTGAACATTGCTCCTGGCTCTTCCACTGTGAACTCCAGCTTCTTGGTTCTTTACCAGTTTCAGCTTCGTCTTTCTACCACAACAACGTTCGTTCCTGGGTGCCAATTATTGAAAATGCGTGAATTAATTTGTTAGTGATACGATTCAGCTTGTTAAATTCACCCTAGAATCAAATTTGCTATTTTTGAGTAGGTTGTGAATTTCAGGTGTACTGATTTCACATGAACAAAATAAAGACGTATGTTGGCGATATAGTATATTCAATGAGCACAAAATGATGCCCATTTTGCACATGTATGAAATTTGCAGCACGAGCCGAAGGCGAGTGCGAGTGCAAAATGGTAATATGCGAATTGCATACTATACTTTTTCTATGACAACATATCGTTCACGTTTAATACATGCATACATTGCAAAAATTTTGAAAGAAATAAACTGACAATATTTCATTACTCCGAATTTGCCGCTAATGGGCTTTCTATCAGAATTAAAATATAAATTGAAGAAATATGTAAATATTTTCTTTATTGCTATTTCTAATAGTTACACCGAAATAGAAGCCTATTAAAATGTATTTATAGAAAACAACAATGAAATTACTCGTTACCTACTAAAACTTTGACAGAAACGATCTGCTGACATTCCATCAATTTGTCGCTGGACGTCATAATTTGACAAGCCGTAGTCTTCGTGATTTTAGAGTGAACCTAAACCTAACACGAAATATTCCATTTCGCATTTGTTGCTTAGCAACTTGCCTAGCAGCCGATGCAAAAATGTAATTCTGTACAAAATGTGCTTGTTCATGATTGAAGTTACGGTTATAAAATGAACATTTATCGAGGTTGTCGTAGAAAAAATATATTTCCAGCAAATGAGCGATTTTTATTGACACTGCGCAGCTGTCTTAATTTTTTGACAGTTTCCCTTCAAAATATAAATACTAAAATAAAAATATATTATAATGGTATACAAAAAGGTATACTGACAAGGATTCACTCCCTGTGGTTAATGGACACCGTCCGAGACCATCTCTCACACACACAACAAGGATTTAATTATATTCCTGCAGATAGCGCTGAAGTTCTTGATGAAGCATCTAAAATTCATCTTATGACGTATCAAGATTGTTCTTAACTGCTTAAAAACATTCATTTTCGTGAATATACCAAATCCCTTCTTATTGATTTTATTTATGGAAAATAATTACATATGAAATCCAATTTTTAAAGGTTTCTTATGAGATGCGAGCTTATTTTTTTATAATAAAAATCTATGTTTGAAGACGTTTTAATTATTATCCACTTAACATAAACTGAAATACTCAGGTGAAAAAGTTTCGAACAAAGGGCGCCGAAATATAATTTCACTCTATCATAATCAGGTTCCGGTGCTGATAGGAAGGTTCTCTTTAAGGTCTGGCGGTTACAAAGGAGAGTTGTTAAAACAGGAAAATTATATCGTATCTGTATTCATTTTATGTTGTAAATACTAACAATTTTAATTCAACTAATGGTTATTAGTTATGTAATAATTACTTGCTATTTGATTTCCCTTTTATTTAAATAATATTATATTAGTTTTATAAAAATTAACAAATTTACATTTCATCCTTATACATCGGTAATAGTATTGCCAACCTTCGCTTGGCAACACAGATTTTGTTTTGTTTTCAACCTAATTTAACACTCATATGTAGCACCATTTTGTGATTAAAATGCTCGTTACAGCCCGAAGAATCACTATCAGACGATTTCCTATTTCCAATGTCTTCTTTGAGACTTTCATATGCTAGTTCACCAGAAAGCGATCTGGAACACAGTCCAGGTCCCCCAACTTCACCCACTTTAATCGGTAATGGAGGAGGAAATGGTAGGTTAACCAAAGCAAGTTCCGATCCCAGCGTTGTTATGCCAGATAGTAGCACTACAGATGTTTTACCGCCGTATCAGGTTAGTTTACCATCATCGTTCTTAGTATGGACGTTAAATTCACACAAAATGAAATAACTTTGACATTTTTCAGCCAAATTACGATATAAGATATGGTTTTAACAATCAAGATCAACAACCTACTTCGGATACACAACTTACTCCCACCGATTCACCGCTAGTTAAAGAAGCTCCATATGCGCTGTCTAATCCCGATATTCCAATAGGTATAGATCCTCAGAACCCGTATGGAAAGACTTTAAATTACAACGACAAAGGACCTCTGTATTCAAGTGAATCTTATCAGAAACCCGATTATCCGAAAATGCCAGATCCCAGGCACGATTTGTACGCGGCGCCTGAAAGAAAGTGAGTATTTAATATTAAAATTTTGTACTGATTTCTAAAAATGTTTTCAATTTTTTTGTAGAAGTGATTTTAATGGGGATAAATCTATGCAGCACAAACGACAAGCGAGTACACTTCACGGTGGCTATAATCATAGCAAAGGTCATAGCGTCGATCAAAGTCCATCGAAAGAGGGACTTTATGGACAGGTGCCGGATTTACCTCCGCGTGTAGATAGGGCTGTGAAACCGATGGGATTATTGACGACTTCCAATAAAATTCCGAATGGGTAAGTAACATTTAATCAAACCTAAACTGAAAGACAGCATACAACAAATCAAACCAAATAATTTATTAGCGCTAACAATAGGTTTATTCGTAGAACCAACGAACCTACCTCGTTACCAACGAATTTCTGATTATTGCGTACGCATTTTTCATTGTACGGGACACAAAATGTGAAGAATCAGTTTCAAAAAGACGGGAAAGCTTCCAAATATTCCAAAATAATCAAAATCAAGAAAACCTTCTAAAGTATAAAAAGGATGACGCTATAGCTAAGAAGATAATTAAACAAGTTAAAAGAAACAGCTGGAGAAAATTCGTCGGTTCCTTAAGTAGGCAGGTTCCCATCAAAGAAGTTTGGACAAAAGTCAATCATCTGAAAAATAGAAAAACTAGTAACAAAGTCCATATAACTCTCTCGGAAGCTTCATGGATAGAAGATTTCCACCAAAATATTACACCTCCGTCAGTAGAACTAGTCTTTCCTTCAGAAATCAATTTTCTAGATAACTATCCCGATCATGTTCGCTACCTAATCAAGCCATTCTCAAGTACCGAACTCCACTTTGCGTTGAAAATAAATTCAAATACATCTCCAGGCGCTGACGACATTCATTATTCAATGCTAGCAAACTTGTCAAACACGGGTAAGACAATTCTCCGAAACATCTATAATGAAATTTGGCTAGGCAGAACGAAGATTCCCGACGACTGGTACATCTACATCATATGTCCGATTTTAAAACCAGGAAAATCACCAAAGAATTGGGATTCGTACCGTCCAATCGGTTTAGCATCATGTATCCTCAAAACTTACGAGAGACTTATTAAAAATCGGCTGGAATTTTGGTTAGAAAAGAACAACCTATTGCCTAAAACTCAGTTTGGCTTCAGGAAAGGTAAATCCACGCAGGAGAGCCTCGGCCACTTATTAATAGACCTCTACTCATCCTTCACGTATCAGAAATCAGTTGGTTCATTATTCTTAGATATAAAAGGGGCATATGATAATGTAAATCTACACATACTGTATCGAAAAATGTTAGAATTAGGTATACCCGAAGTTATAACATGGAACATCCTTAACTTATACACTAACAGAGAAATATACGTCAAAATAAACGGAGAAAAATCCAAACCCCGGTACACTTCCTTGGGACTTCCACAAGGTAGCATCTTGAGTCCTTTATTGTACATATTGTACACTTCCGACCTAGATCAACAACTCCCTCCGCACATACGAATCTTACAGTATGCCGATGATGTAGCAATATATGTAGAAAATGAATCAATTGACACTTGTAACCATTTCCTTAAAGATGCATTTACTAAACTTGTAAAATGGGCAGCGAACAATAATTTGACAATCTCGGAAAGCAAATCAGCCATTGTGACATTCACCAGGAAACGCTATCACCCCCCAGATTATATTCAATTTGACAATTTTAAAATTCCTCATAAAACTACAATTAAATTTCTTGGTGTACTATTACATTCTAAATTAACTTGGAAAGATCATATAAACTACGTATTGCGAAGAACGGAGAATGCAATGAATATCATCAAGACTGTAAGCGTCAGTAACTGGGGAGCCGATCCAAATGTCTCAATATTATTATATAGAAACTTTATAAGATCGATCTTAGATTATGGATCAATATTTTATGGCTCGGCATCTAATTCCTTACTTCAAAAAATCGAACAGATAAAAAGGTAGAACGTGTCGCGGGACACACGGTAGGAACTTTAGTTCCTTTTAAGCAAAAATTATGTAATACATCTGACGTTATAGATAAACGATTTGCATATTCTTTGGTGGTTGAGTAGTAAGCATACCAGACTCTCACACAGTAGTCCCGGGTTCGATTCCCCGTGAGGAAGTTTTTTTTATTGTTAATTTTATTTTTAAATAATTATTCTGCTTGTTATTAATAACGACAACAGGTAGACGTTTGAAATATTTAGCAGAATATTCATTATTATAGATAATGGTACGGTACCCTTCATGAGGGAGTCCGACTGGCAACATCTACTTATAACAGCATCGTATAATCGTATAAAAGGAAACCGTAGAATTATACAAATTGGACATTCAAGAACTGTACGTTTACCACATAATTAGTGGAAACATAAAATTAAATTGTAAAATGTTTAATTTGAAGTTATATTACAGTTTATAGAAATTTTTATTTTCTAGATTTTTTCTTAAGTGAGTCGTAGAAAAAATATGCTGCTCGACTCGTGTGGATTGTCCATATCGCACTTCGTCATCGTGCGATATGGCCATCATATCCACACTAGTTGCACAAACTACTATTTCTATCAAAATATGCCCTTTTACATTTAAAAACAACCTGCCAAATGTCAAACCAATTTATCTATCCATTTTAAAGTTATCGAATTAAAACATTCAAATTTTCAAAATTTCAATTCACTGTATTTCGAAAAGTAAATGTGCTAGACCCCTTAATCGCGCAAAAAAAATAATGGAAATAATAGTAAAAGTTTATCCGAATAAATTCAAGTAGATTACCATCACTGCGAATACCAGCTTTGCATAGAATTTCAATATAGCATCGGTGGTTCAGTGGTAGAATGCTCGCATTGTACGCGGGCGGCCCGGGTTCGAATCCCGGCAGGAGCATATTATTATTATTATGAATCGCTGCTTCGTAAACGAGAGAGAGACTAAGGAGGCACAAGCACGCAAGCAAGGCACATAACGAAGCAATGTAACATAACGTAGCGTAACGTAACGCGTAACGGTCAGATCTTTTGCGTCGCGACCCCTGGTCGCTCAAACATAACCTGGCGTAAAGAACTAAAGTTCCAAAAATAAAGCACTCAGACTGAGTATCGGATACCTTCGCAGCACACCAATATTGGTTATGGAAACAGAGCTTAATGAACCTCCACTTTCACTACGCAGAGAATTTTTAGGTGAAAAATATACAGTTAATCTGGCGGTAAGAGGTAATTCGTTACTAGATAAAATTGTAGTTAACCACCATGTCCTTAACTCATCATTACTGGGATAAAAAGAAAGCTCCTCTATTAGTGGAAAGTTTTATCAATTTCTCAAATAGCTTTAATGATATTCACGAGATGGAACAAACGAAATATCAAAAGTTAAATTATGAAGATGTTTTAACTCCCTTTAAATGCCATCTAAGTAAAACTTATGCAACATACTTTATGACTAGAGTAGATCACCTTCATCATGTACAAAACCATTGGATAAATTACCAGAAATTATATACAGATGGTTCAAAAATGAATGGTAAAGTGGGATATGCTATGTACTACCCTCAAAAAAACATAACAATAAATAACAGACTACCTGATAATATGACAATCTTTACAGCCGAACTTATAGCAGTTAAAGAAGCCTTTGAAATATGTATTAAACAACAAGAAATAAACTACATTATATTTACATACTGCCAAAGCATTATACAAAAATTGAAATCTAATACACACAATAGTAGAGAAAACAACATCTTCAGCGAAATCACTTCATTAAACAGCGAAGCAGTAAAAGCAGGAAAAAACATAATTTTGTGCTGGATAAAAGCCCATATCGGTATCAAAACAATGAAATAGTGGACGATTTGGCAAAAAAGGCTACAGATAAGGATCAAGTTGTACAAAAATATCAACTTCCAAAGGGTGACATACTATCCATAATGAAATCACTCAAACGGACGAAATGGCAAGAACTTTATAACATTTTAGACAAAGGCAAATATTATAAAAATATTCAACCCACATTACCCCATAATCCATGGTTTAATCAACTGCATAATAGAGGTTTCATCAGAACTCTATGTAGGATAAGAAGTAATCACGCCATGACTCCAGTGTATTCAAGAAAAATAGGTCTGGTAAATAATGATGAATGTATATGCGGTGAGGTAGCTGCTGCTGATCTACAACATATGCTCTTAGAATGCCCGCTTAACTATATTAACATAACAAATTTCTACACCAAACTAATTCAATATAATATTTCACTTCCTACCAACTTATTGCTACTTTTGGAGTCCAAGAATATAGATGTATATAAGATTTTGTATAGCCATATAAACTGTATCAATATAAAGCTCTGACAAAAAAATATATATATAACAACAAAATGAAAAAAAAAACATATATATAATAATAATAATAAAGTTAAAAAAATAAATAAATAATAAATAAAAGAAAAAAAAACAGCAAAAAAAAACAGCAAAAAAAAATATCCATGAAAAAAAAGAAAAAAAAAGAAGAAAAAAAAAGAAAAAAAACAAGAGCTAAAAGTTAATAATTATGAAAGAACTAACCACTGAGAGAGAAAAATGTAATCTAATCAAAAATACAATGTAATTACTAACCCTAATTCTGTCAGGAGAGAACTTACACACACACATTGTACGAATGCAAATATGATATTTTCCCTACCTTGCGACTTTTTAAAATAGATTTTGTAAACGCAAACGCAACTCTGTCGAAAGCTGATTACTAACCTATTTTGGAGAACTATCGAAAGATTATTTTTTGGATGGTTTGAAAAAATTGCAAATTCGCTGGACTACGTGTGTAGAATTAAAAGGAGATTGTGTTGAAAAATAAAATATTATTTTTACAGTAAAGTAACTTTTTCATTAAAAAGTCACTCTTCCGTCAATCCGCTTTCGTATATTTCAAAGTTGCGTGACGTCACAGAAACAGTCTGAAATCTTCTTCTCAGAATAAAAACACTACTTAATCAAATACTTTTTCACCATACGCTCGGCAACACTGTAGTGGGATATTCTGCTCATGTAAGAACTTAGAAGGACTCAGACAGAAGCATTTTGGAAAGGAAACTATACAACCATCAGAACTACTTAAAATCCCCCCAAATAAGCTAGTGGCCTATATAGAGGACACGAAACTTTTGGAGTGGAAGTAGATAACATTGGGAATGGTACAATGACTTAGGTCAAGTGCCCGGGCTGTTGAGCACAACCCAAACGTTTGAATGAATGAATGAAAACTGTAGTGGGATTCAATTTCTATTTTACAATCGAATTGAAATCGGGTATTCTCATGGTATTCTCGATTTTTTGGACAGCAGTTTTAATACGAGTCTTTCGATGTGAAGCTAATCACATATATTTTCTGACTTTCTCGACAGAATTCATTCGACATTTGACAAAAGAATACACCAGCAAACAAAAAGCGAAGCTGTCTAGTGCCTATCCTTTTTTGTATATGCATGTCTAAAAGGCTCCATTTTATTAATAAAATACTTGTCATACGTCACGTTGTCGTTATCTGTCAACGTCGGTCTTTCAAGGTCATACATTTTTGTTACCAAAACATCAAAGGCTTCGCTCCTTGTTTGTTGATGTATTCTTTGATTTGGCATTTTTGAAAAAATCTTTTTACATTTTTAAACTTTTAATTTTCATATTTGCCAAATTACTATATTAATAGACAAGTTCTTAAATTTACCGATACATCCATCGGTAAATGCGGTGTCTACCAAAGCCGTTCTTAAATTTACCGATAGATTGTCGATAGAATTATCCCAGCGTTCTTAAATTCACCGATAGTTCTATCGAACATCCATCAGTTCTACCGGGCTTGAGACTCGATAAATCTGGTAGATTTGGAAGGGGCATGCACAATCATGGCACAATCATCAATCTTCATTTTGAGGTTAGTTGTTTTGTTTTGTTAAACATTTTATACATTATTTTTTTTTCGTTAATAAAAATGGATTATGAAATGGAATTATCTGGGGTGGTTTGAAAATGATTGTCAAATTTATGTGTGTGTGTGTGATGGTAGTAATGGCATCAGCTCTCGCTATTTGCCACATACTATTTGGTATGGGTAATTGTCAAATGTATCTTTTTTTTATATTTATTTCAATCTACCATAGAATCTAACAAATACGTTCTTATAATCGTCTACCAATAGATCAACTACGTTCTACCTGACATTTATCTGACATATTACAGACATCTATCGATAGAGTCTATCGGTGGATTTTAAGAACTTCCCTTTTGTCATTGAAGATGCGAGATTGCATTTTTCTCCAATTTATAGAGAGTGTGACTAAAAATAATGCTATACAGCTGAAATATAAATTAATGTTATCGGTCTTTATCAACAACATTTTTTTAAGGCGTTCGGCCCATGAACGGTTGTTTGGAACCAAAGCAACTTCCCATGGGGATAATACTGATCCAAATGCAAATGAAAACAACAACTTTAATAACAAAGCAAGCTCATTAGAAAGAAGTCAAAATTCCAAATCGGTAAGTTTTATTTAGTTGAGAATGTTTTTTTAAGATGTAATTAATATATTTAATCGTTTTTCAGGATTCCCTATCGAGTTACGACTCTTACAATAAACAAGCCACTACTAGAATAGGACCGAATGCTCACGATGATCTCAAAACAACTTTGTCTAAAATCGATCCTAGTGCTGGAACCATTCCGACTATTCAAAATAGTCCTTCGAAATATAATATGGGACCTAGATGGGAACAAAATTCGCACAGAATGGGTTCAAAGATGGATCTCAAATATGGCATACCTACAGGAGAGCAAATAGATAATAGTCCTAGGAATTCCAGGGAAATGGGAAAAGATAGTCCGATGGATCCTGCCAGTCCTCGAGGATCTGTAGAAAGGGATATTTACAGGTAAATAAGTATATTAATATTAATCCTTCAATCAAGGATTGCCGTTTTTCATATGTCTATCGACCTGCTTCGATTTTTAAATTTATATCAAACAATCATTTAATTCTTGCTCGTCGTCTCATTAGCCACTTCCAACTCCCCAAACCCGACCGTTAAGACAATTAACATCTGCCAACGGCCGCTTCCAGTTTGAGAACGGCAGCCTCGCCCTTTTTTCGCTACCGACCGCCTTGGAAGCAAGGCGAATCTTTTCCGTATCGCTTATTTTCTTAGTTTTTTCTTTAAACTGCCGTAGTAAGCAAAACATCTATTATACCGTTACATTACAAGGATACCGCTAAAATTCCTAGGATACGCTTAGGCCACCTTGAGAGTCCCTAAAATATCTGCTAGCATATCTTCTCTACCTTCACCTACCGAACCACTTGCTAGGACATCTTCCAGACATCTTTATTTTCACCTACCGAACCAGTCGCTAGAACATATCCAAGACTACCTCAAAGAATATCTCCTAGAAACAGCCAGAGTCATATCTACTTGACTGTCCACCCTTCTAGAAGAAAACCAAACTAAGTATTGTTAATGTGTTGACCCATATTTTTAATCTCTTTGAAGCAAAAAGCCGCCCAATGACCAGCATAAAATTTTTTTATAAATTCGAATATTGTGAAATAATTCTTTTCAAATGCAATTTAAATTAATATAGTGGATTAAAATTAACCTGCATAAAATTTGTAATACAATTCAAGGTCATCACATTGACATTAGTTGCACTATACCTACCATTTGAAATAAGAAAGTTGGTATAGGTCACTGTCACGTGAAACACCCTATATAATTTAAAAAAAATACAAATCTTACAAAGTCTTAGCGTTATCACCAACACGTCCTTATTTATTAGGTATCGAATTTATTTCATTTGACTGTTCCACATTGTATATAGCAAACGATGGAGTTTGATTATTTAACGGGTATCCATTTTTTTTAGATATTCCAAGTCACCGGCCAAACAAAACATTCCTGGAAAGTCTTTAATCGAAACTAAGACTGATTACGGTAAATACAGGTGAGTTACAGGGTAAAGATAACATTCTAACAGATTTCGGGATTCGGTTATATGGGAGGGCACGTATACTCTGTTCATACTACATTACTACTCACTACAAAAAATTTGTTGTCAAATTCTCCAGGTCAATTCGCAGTAGATCATATTCATGATAAAATGTGAAATATTTTCTTTTTTATATGAATTCTAATACTACTAAGAATGGGATCCAGTTAATTGCACGCTCCAGGAAGAGTTTTATTGATAGCGTTTTTTTTGCTTATTTCGGAAATGTTGTTTGTGTTGGGTACTTTTTTTGTGATACGATTATTTTTGTTTGAAAATGTCTAAATCAGAAATGTGATTTTGTGTATTGATGTGATATGATATAGAATAAAAAAACTGGATGAAAACTTATGATACTATCCTGATAACTCCTGATAATTGATATCAATTTGAAAATTGCTCTTTCAAACAACATTTCCGAAATAAGGATTCCAGTAAGAAGCCACCTTACTTACTCGATTTAGTGCAATTCAAACTGAAACGGACAGGCCTGAAGAACTATCATTATTAATTATTTTAATCACAACCGGTTCTGTTCGAGTCGCCATGTATCCAGCTCCCAAATTTTTAATTACTTCCCCTACTTTCTCCCGTTTGACACTGAGAAGCTAAGGAATTTTTCAAAATATAAAATATTACTCCAATAATATAAATTTAAGAAATGTTTTAAATATTTCATCATTTACTACTTTACTGCTAAAACTTGACAAAACATTATCTTTTTTTTCAATTTAGCCGGAATAACTCTCATCCTCATCAACCTCCACCAGAGTACACTCGCAGCTCCCACCAAGATTTAAGAGAATCCAATCTCAGCATCCATCAACAATCTCCGTTAAGAAGTCCCCCAGTTCACCATAACGGATACGATCACGGTCCTCCAGGTCCTCCTAATGGAAATACATATAAACCCGTACCTCCACCTAAACCTAAAAATTATAAACCTCCTTATAAACAACAAGGCGGATACGGAGGTGATGGGATGATTCAACCTCCACCGGTATATCATGGAAAGAGTCATAGCAATCCAGTTGTAAGTATAGAAAAATGTTTAATTAATTGACAATTTAAACAAATCTGATAAAAATTGTAAATAACTGTGAGTAAATTGTATTCTGAGGAATATTTTCCAAAAGGATCATTAAAAGACTATTTACTTGTAAATGTATGTTTGACGTCATCTATCTACCGACAATAGATGCAGAGATTGTCCACGGCTTTACCAATTCTATTAGTATAGGTCCTGAAGGAGCCGTATCCGGTCATAAACTGGGTGATGTAATAATCCATCTGCCTGTGCCCGCATTCCATCCAGGCTTCTAGGTCAGGGATTAGCTGTTTCGTCCATTGAGCGGTCAGCTTGTTGTTGCTCCATTGGACTTGCCACTCCTCCATTGTTTTCCTCCTTTCCTCTTCTCTTTCTATATCCGTCACTTCCTCCAACTCTTCTAGCCTTCCCCTTTCCTTCGCCAAAAGGTCTATTGGTGGCACCCCTGCTACCACGCAAATGGCCGAGGCCGAAACATCTGACCATGTCTCTGTATTTATTTTTTCCCATAGCCTCCTTCCAGACAGGCGCCTTTTCTGCGTGCCGGGTCCTCTCATATTCGGAAAGAGTTTGCATAAGGCTGTGGTTTGCCTGTCTGCTTTCTCGCAGGGCCTACGAATATGTTCATTGAATATACGTTTATCATCCAACCATACTCCAAAATATTTTTTTGGGATTATCCGGGTTCCGCACAGTTCGAAGTGTACGTCCTCCTTTTTCCTCGGACCCTTTATAATAATGGCCTCCGTTTTGGTAGGCGCTACCTCCAATCCATTCCGACTCATCCATCCTCCTATCTGAGCGAGAGCTTTGTATGCTTTTCTCATGAGGGTCTCTTTTTTTCCTAGCTCGGACAACCAGCGCTAAGACTTCTGCATAGGCGATAGTTGAACACCCAGGCGGGAGATGTAGACGGAGTACTCCATCATACAGCGTGTTCCATAGTATAGGTCCGATTACAGAGCCTTGTGGAACCCATTGTGTCATGCCTATTTCTTGATTCCCGCATTTCAGAGATATGTTCGAGAGATAGCTTCTAATAACATTTCCCAGATACTCGCTAGTCCCTACACACTTCAGATTGGCGGTTATGATCTCCCATTTGGCGGTGTTGAATGCGTTTTTCACATCGATGGCTCCCGAGACATCGCCTTTGCTGCATGCCTTGTCCAGAACGTGCTTAACCGCTTGGACCGTTGACTTTTTAGGTCTGAAACCAATTTGGGTGTCTACTATACCCTTGTTCCTGTTGAGTTCTGTTTCCAACCTATCCTTCAGGAGCTATTCATAAAGCTTACCTGGAATGTTTATTAAACTTATAGGTCTGACTCTCATTCGGTGTCTAATCCCTTTGGGATTATCCCTTTGGGATTAGGATAACCTTTGCCCTTTTCCATTCTCCAGGAAAGGTTCCCTTTAACAGTAGCCAGTTCATAATTTTCAAAACCATATCCGGGCAGATGTCCACCGCAATTTTGACCTCCTCAGGATAAATACCATCAGGTCCTGGTGCCTTCTTGCTTTTCAGCTTATTTGCCGCCCGTGTGAGCTCCATCAAGGTGAAAAAAGGTGGGAGGGGCGCTAGTGGGTTGTGTTGGTGTCTAGGGGGATTTGCAGGTGGGAACAGTTCCCTTATTTTTTCGGCTTTAGTGGACTGGTGAAGCACATAGGGAGTTCTAAGGTGTTTCATGGCACCAGTGACTATTTGGTAACCCATGCCCCAGGGGTCCTCCTCCATCAGGTTCCATTGAGTTTTTTGCGATCTTTTTATAGCGGCTGATGTTTTAATCTGTCACACTGTATAGTAATCAACTAAAAATGGTCTTTTTCCTTCCAATTTTTTCCCCTCAAACGATCGTTTTTTAATGACTTCAAATAGATGACAGAAAAAAATACGTCGAGAGGCAAATGACATTAAAACATTAAAATAAGGCTTGAAGTGGAGAGTTTTATATGGCATACGCGGTATAAAATAAAGAGGAACAAACCTTGTATTCACTTTAAATTTAAACTGAGAACACGAGATGTTTTTATATCAATCTCAACTGTCAACTTATATACTTATGTGATTTTTTAGGATCAGCGAAATCAGAATATAAACTTATCTCCTCACCACAATCACAACTACTACTATAACACACCACCTCATCATAACTACCATCCAGCCGATCCGAACATGCGATATCCTCCTGGACCCGGTGGAGGTCATTACGAACTGGCTCCTCCTTACCAAGAATCTCCTAGACGACACACAAGTATCTCCTACGCCAGTCGTAGTGAAATTACACCAATAGCTCAGCACCACGATGGATCCTATGGGGATGTATTGGAAACTAGACCTCCTATTGTGGATTTACAAGGATCTAGAGAGCAAAGGGGATCGGCGTTCGAATTGTACAGGAAGCCCGTAGGGCATAATGTAAGGTAAGATAGATGCTTTGTTGTCTTTAAATTAGTTAAATGTTTATTGTGTAGTTTTTTATATTTCTGGGAAGGTTTTTGTGGATTGCCATGAAAATGTATTTCAGGGGCATATTTGAATTTAATTGGTTCATTATTTTCATATCTAATAGTTAGTTCATTGAAGTCGTCAGGAAAAATACAATTAAATTCAGGATGTTTCAAAAATGACTATATTTGCAGAGTTTTGCTGTAATTGTAAAAGCCTTTAAAAAAATCTATTTACCATCTTAACAGCACTGCTAGTTTTAGAATTGCTGCAAAAATCTTTTCCCAGAAAAATTTGTTTATATGTCGATATGTATGAGCTTGTTATACATATTCTTTGCAAGTATATATGTACACTGGTTGCCTATTTCTATTGTACATTTTTTATTTTTTTTATTGTTATTGATGTTCTTTTAACATTTTTGCATAGGATGAGCTACTGTAATCTGGATATATAGATAGAATTGTAAATTAAATGGTATGTTGTTTTTCGTGTGTTGTTTTTTTAAACAGTTTTATTGTGTTTTTGACATTCACAGTATTCAACCTTTATTTTTGTAAAATAATCAGTGCAGTTGGAATAATAAATTTACTGCTGTTTTCATTTTAATTTATTGAAAAAGCCACTAGTTTCGGTTATTATACATCATCAGGTTGAATATAAAGATTGTAGTTTTTCAAACCATCGAAAGTCGTTTCGTTCACAATAAAAACCGCACGTAAATGACATCACGTGCATATTGAATGACCTATGCAAGAGGATAAGGTTGAACAGGGGTGTACTGATGTAAATAGTATTGGCGCAATAATTGATAATGACAAATAAACAAATAATATAATTTCTATCTGAACAAAGAACATAGAAATAACACAATTATTGTAACAACTCAAAACACAAATCAAATCAAATATTTCTCTTAGATGGGAAATATAAACAATAATTAATTTTAATACCAACACAGTCAGATGTACGAACCTGTAACAACTTCTGTTCCCCTAAAACGGGTCGTTAAATATGCAGCCATCTTAATAGATTATGGTTGGTCTTTGTTTACATGCAGCTTTTCTTGAGATCGTACTGACTGTAGATGAGAAATATAAAGTCAAAAAATATATTTCAATTATACATTATAAATTGAAGGTTATATTTTAACCGTTAATTAGTGAATTAGGTTTTTATATCCTCAATATTTACATTATTTATGGAGTATTACTATTGAGAATTACTATGGGTTTGTTCCAACTGGCGATAGAACTGTTCTTGGCATAGTTCGCGCTCCAACTGAGTATAGTATGGTTCTTGGGACGATACAAAAACTACCTTCTTGAAGGGGTGATAAAGTAGATGTGTCCATTCCCGCACTATCAGTACTCAATATGATTCCAGAACGGTTCCTATATGCCAGTTGGAACAAATCTTATATTTCTTCAGCTATATGAGGGCAGTTTGAGAAATCTGACTTGCAATTCTCGTGCAGTAACTTTATAAATGCAACACCGAATAGCTTTTTCTCTCAATATTCATATAAAATGGTTTCTCTCGGTTGAGATGCCGGTTGTAGCCTCAACTATATCACGCACTTCTATTTTTTGATCATTTCATGGATTTCATCGGCGCCGACATATTGTGACCAACCTGAACGTTCGGTGTCACGAAAATCTGTTCTATAAATACGACCTATTGGTGCCCAGGCGCATATACGGGCGACTGAGTGGGAACCACTCGTAAGTAATTTGTGTGGACCTGATAGTACGACATCATGGTGTGGAAGGTAGGTAATTAAAATTCACCTGTGCCAGTATGTACTTGGACAAGGAAGTAACACTTCGAAAGCTTCTTGCATAGGAAACGAAGAAGATTTTGGACTTTCCCAATTATAACAGAACATTTATTATTTTAATTGAGTTAACTGTATAAACCCTCACTTCGTGGAATCTACTCATCATATGGTTTTAAATGAAACTAACTGTTTCTAAATGACTCCACAATAT
>CAJUYI010000012.1:584179-636965 GCA_910591695.1 Galerucella pusilla | reverse complement strand
ATATTGTGGAGTCATTTAGAAACAGTTAGTTTCATTTAAAACCATATATTTATTATTTTGTCTGCTTTAACATGAGTGGTCCGTGTGGACGGTTCCAGCGGGCGATTATTGAATCGATGGTGTAGAATCTAATTAGAATACTGCTTGGTGATGGATTTTTCATGCATAAAATAGTGCTTAATCAGCTGTTATTGCACGGGTATTTCAAAATGTCAATAACTCATCAAACTAGCCTCGTACATGATTGTTAATCGAAAGTAGATGTATATTGTTTGTGGTACAATATTTTAATTGTAAAGTTGCAGTAGAACACTATAACTTTCCCTTTTATTTCATTTGCATAAAGTATGCCTAAATAGTATTGCATATTGTGAAATATCTTTTTTCGTCCACCTTCACAAAACATGACATTTTACGTACCAATTTCCTGGTGGAAAATCGTCTATTATTGACGTCGAGTACTTTTGGTCCGCAAACATTTTACGTTTGTGGTTACTGTGATAGGGCACGGTGCGAGGATGGCTGTCATTTGTCATTTGACTGTCATTTGCTGTTGTCAAATTAATTATTCATGAAATCCGTTAGATATTACGTATCAATAAGACCGTGGTATGAATATTTGTGTTCATAATAATCATGAATGGATAGTGCTAGATGAAACTTATCTTTTGCACAGCGTACGAAAAGTGTCTGATGACGAGAAAATACTTGCCTTTAGTCGATTTTTCATTCGGAAATTGGTGATTTTTTGTTAAGATCGACAAAAAAATGTAATATGCACCCTCGGCGAATAACTGTCTATCGTCTCGCCTGCTTGCTAGTCTCAATTTGAATAGTCGACTACAATTGACAGTTTTTAGTCCTTGGTACATAAATGACTATTATTTTGCATAAATGTGCTTTTTTTATTTGACACTATTAGGAAATTTCATACCATACATTAACAGCTTTTATTGCATGCTTTTCTTTTTTTTTAATTGTGAATTTTCCTGTTTCTTAATAGGCGAGGAGCCACCAACCCTGAAAGCTTCATAACATTTTTAATAAACATACCAAGATATTTTTAAATCAGATATTAAAACGAGTGAAATAAAAAAATAATGGTTTCTGTGATATTGGATACATTTCACCCCCTAACACACCATTCAAATAGGTATGCGCTTCCTTTCCGGCTAAAAATCATTGGAAGTGTTACCTTTTAATTTTTATGAACATTTTTATGATCATTACGAAGCATTGATTGGTGGCTCCTGGACTATAGGTTTATGTCGAATAATTTCCAGTGGTGTTTAGTTGATTTTTTAGTGTGCTAAAAATTGCATTCAAACTTTGAAGCGTTTCGTATGTTTCCAAAACTGGTAAAATGTAGATTTACTTTGGAGGAGTAATTTTTCTATTTCTAAAATTCAAAATTCAATTTTTAGGTTTCAATTTCAAAAGTTGAGAAATGTATGAGAAAAGTTGTAAATTTCCACTCGACATTTATACCCGACTTTGAGCTTTTCCAATAGGCATTCCAAATTTTTTTCATTTTTAATTTCGTAAATTTCCAGACTATCAATTATTAATTTCCTGAATTTTGTTATGTCTTAATTGATAAATATTATGATATATTAAATTCCCAGAATTTTTAATTTATTAAAAAAAAAATTATATTTAAATTCCCAACTTTTTAATGTTCTTTGTTTCAAAATTTCTCAAGTGAAGTAGATTATTGTTATATTGTTATGCTGTTTTTTATTTCCAAATCTTCCAATTTCCAAATAACTGTACCTAAATTTCTAGTTTTTAAATTTCTTTCGCTATTTTAAAATTTTCCCATTCTAATTTATTCAATTCCTTAACTCTATTATATCCTCAATCTTTCGAAACATCTGTTTTTCGTTGGTATTCTAACGCTTGGGATACAATGCATTTCAATATAAAATTTTGATTTGAGTTTTTTATGATTCCAAGAAAAGTGTTTGTACTTATTCCAGATTCCAACTTAGATACAAAACGTTTTAAACATTTTTAAAACTTGAATGCTAGCTTTGTTTATTGATGTCTGGCTTATTGTTATTGGGATTACTAATTTTCCAATTATTTAAGTAGTTTGTTATAAAAAAATCTCTTTTTAATGAAAATCTCAAATTTCAGTATATCCGAACTAAAATTGTTCACTTATGAAATTAGAGCTTTAAAATCTTTTTTTATGATTCAAGGGGTATGGTGGAGCGGCCGGCTTTTTACGGATCGCAGCCTAACATTGCTCAAAAATTAAATAAGTCCTCTTCATCCGCTACTAACTCGCCAAAAATAACACCCAAACTAACAAAAACACAGTCTTTCAAACACCAGAAGAGCGAAGGTTTTACGCCGAAATTATTTAGAAAACTATCGTTTACGAGGAAGAATCGAGAAAGCACTCCGAAAATGAACAAAAAGTTACCACTACACACGCCGGCGAGCATTGACGAAAATAGAATATTACAGGATATCAACAGAAATGCTAGGTTAGAATCAGCTTTTTATAAAGCTGTCTATTGTACCCCAATTTTTCTTTGAAATGTTCGCTACAGCTCTATCAGTAAGGTATGATTTTACGAATAAATATGTGTTCAATTATTTCACTCAAAGTTAGTTATCTTGATCTGTAAACATGTGGGAAACTTGTATGATTCTTGTGGTGTATTCATTATTCTTTCTGTTAATAACCACAATATTTTTTAATTACCGTTAATTAAGTTTTTTTACATTCTGGTCCCTATCTGACACTAATGAATAAATTTGAGAACTAGACAATCAATAATATTTTAAAAGTTTATAAGTTTAAAACAAATTTTATCAAATTTTCTTAGTCCATTCACAGTAGATCATATTCTTTATAAAACGTGAAATTAAATCTTTTTTGTAAGACATTATTATGTAGGAAACTTAAGCATCTTACCGCTGAATGGCGTAGTCCACAATTAACACAAAACATATTTTTTCTCAATAAATACAACACGAAATTTACATGTTTGTAATCTTTAGATCATTTTGTATGAATTTTGACAAACGTGGTTTTGTTTGAATTAAAATTCAATGCACAATACCTACCTATTGTTTTTCTCAACTTCCATTAAATACCGCTAGGTGGCATTATTTGAACAACTCTTGAAGTTTTTGAGGAGTTTTCAAATAATATTTTTTTATTTTCTTCTTGAAAGAGAATATATTTGAAATGTCCCTTGAACAATAGATCGTTTTAGCGTAAGACATCTTGTGGTTGCAGCGATCGTTGTGCACCTATCGGTTGTATAAGAGCTAATAATAGCTAACCAATTTTAAAAAGAAACTGCAACTTAGAGAAGGTACAGATGTACCTATGGATGTTAATCCACCTTTTCCAATAACCACTAAAAACAATAAATAAATTAGAAATAAAATAGACAAGATTATATTTGATTCCACTTCGATCTTTTCAGATCTATTGTGGTCTAGATTCATAGAATCACAATAGAAATTTAATAGGTGAGCTAGTTTTTTTTAATAATTATTCACCACAACAGAGGGTTGTTGTACACTTACCCTGTACTCATCTTTTTTTATGTAATATCCTGTATTTTGAAAATAATTAAAAACTTGAAAGAGTGCCTTATCGCAAAAAAATTATTCAAAAATTTTTGACGAAACGAAACACTCATACAGGTAGAAAAGATAAAACATGGAAAAAAGAAAAAATGTGACCTCGTTCATTGGAAGATTTTTAAAAACACAAAAAAAATAAATCGTCTTTGAGGAGTCTCGAAAAAAAGAGAAAAGATATACCGTTGTCGTAACCCTAGCTGTCCAAGACCTAAGGTTTCTACTTTCTACAGTTTTCTATTAACATGACAGTTAGCTTCTTTTAATTCCTATATAAAGCTATAGGTGGACAACGGTCACCGCAACCACAAAATGTCTTCCGTTGAAACAAAACAAATTGTGCATGTATTACCGAAAATTTTGTTATTATTGTGAACTACGCACTCTAGCGGTGAAGTAAGGATTTCTGGAGTGTACAGCACTCCAGAATCCTAGAGCACAGCACCTGGGAGATTACTGGATAGAAGAGGAACATTTGCCTAAGTTGAAGCCTGCAGACATCCTAAAATTCCTCCGGGAAATAGGACTAAAGGAACTACTAGATTCTGAGACTCTCCTCAGAAACTGAGTAGAAGTAAGGGGGCACAATAGATTTTAGGTCTCAGTGAATGTCACCCCAAAAATCACACATACATACAAGGATTTCGTATCAATATTTTATATTTTTTATGTATGTTATATTAAATAATAATATTTTGGTCAATAGTTGAATTTAAATTAACGGTGGAATGTTAATAAAAATGGAGCTGTGGTAACATTTTCAATAAAAGATGATAGTTGGAAGTCTGAAGGGTTGATATAATCCAATAATATTACAAACTGATTTGGTTTAATCAGATTTCTTGATAATTTCTGTGGACCAATAAAATGCCGCTTAGGGCCGGTTTTACAAGAGAAATTTATACTAGGTATAAATAACAGTATAGTTATTCTTGTAATAGTTTATACCTAGTATAAAACTGGTTGGTTTTACGATGCTTTTTTTACACCGGTATAGCAATTCTTGGAGTAACGTGAAAGTAGTTCATATAAATTGATATCCCCTGTCAGTCCTGTCATATGGGATGTTTTTCTTCGTTAACCTTAAAACTAAACGAAAAGTGTTGTTATTGAATTTCAGCTGATTTCTTATTATTGGTAACTTTTGCTGTCGTAAGAGATTCTATTTATTATTTTAAAGTGAATTTATATGATCTTCCAATATTTGAATCTTCCGATGAAGATATGGTTCCGCTATGAAGGAAACCAAAAACTATACGTGAAAGATAACTACTCAAATTCTTTCTAAATTATCAATTTTTTAATAATTCGTTATTGTAGGATCAATTACTTCGAAACCTTAGATGACAATGAGTTTGTAGCCAGATTTAGGTTAGAAAGAGCAAATCAGAGAAGAAATATCTACTAGCTAGCTACAACGCGTCCGTTTTTTGCTTTTAACTTAACATAATTTAAAGGTATATTCACTAGAAATAAAAATAAAAGTTCATGCCTCCAAATCCAAGTGTTAAACTAGTGTAAACAACCTGCGTTTATGTCACTTTTTTAGGTTATTCGTAGAGTAACCGACATATCTGTCTGTTCGGCGACGGTATAGCTTATTCTAGACTTTCCGAGTATCCTATTCCATAGTTAAACTTATACCTGCTTTGTAAAACGCTAGAATACATCTTATACCACTATTGTAAAACCGGCCCTTAGTATGATTTCATCGATATTTCAATTAACGACAAGAAAATTGCTTTGTAATTATTCTTGTTGAGGTAAAAAAATTCATTGTAATCAAAAATTCTCAGACGAACCAAAATATTTTTTTATTCAACTGCAAAGTTACAATCTACTACACTATAGAGTAGTAATAAGTGAATAGGATAATGTGGATTGGTGGCTTGAGTCAGGTACCGTTCATTAGCGATTCTCCGGATGTTTACAGATCTTCGGGCCAAATTCTTTTTAGTCTTCTTTCCTCTATTCGTAGATTGAACAGCTTACTGATAAGTTGATTGCTACGATAAGAGCATCTTTGTCTACATTTATTTGTGCGAGTTGTGAGTTGTGATGATGTCTCTGATATATCGTATTGTTAGATTTAGATCTCTGTGTATAGTGTCATTTGAAACATAACATGGAGCATTTATTAATAGATGAAGGGTTTTAGATTGAAAGGACTGCAGGATCTTGGTATTAGATGGTTTGCTGCAACCCCACAATTCAATACCGTATGTCCATATAGGTGTTAATATGGTCTTGTAGATTAAGATTTTGCTTTCTGTAGATAGCTGTGATTTTTTGTTAATTAGCCAATACATATTTTTAATATTTAATTTTTATATCGAGTTGTTTTCTTTTAGCTTTGGTATAAGCTTTCCATGTCAGTTTTTGGTCTAAATGAAGACCAAGATATTTGACCTCGTTGCATATCGGTATTGGATCATCATTAATGGTAACTTGCGGACAGGCACACTGTTTTGTGGTGAAAGTAATTTGGTTAGATTTATTACTGTTGACTTCGATTCTCCATTTTTTTAGCCATGATTGCAGGAGATTTAGATGATTTTGAAGTTGATTGGAAGCTGTGTTAGGATCAGTGTTATATGTCATAATTGCAGTATCATCAGCAAATGTTGCTATGAGCGTTTCATTGGTAGTTGGTACATCTGCCGTATATAAAAAGTATAAGAAAGGGCCGAGGACACTGCCTTGAGGTTCTCCAGTTTTAATTTGATGGAAAGTTGAGAGTTCATCTTCAAATTTTACTTGAAGGTGTCGATCGTTTAGATATGAATTTTATAACTGGCCAGTTGGCTCTGCCAGTGCCAAAAAGATATGATTTTAAGAGGACATGTAGTTGGTCGGGTAGATGTTTTTTAATTTTGTAGAGGAGGCCGCTGTGCCATACTCTATCAAATGCTTGTCGTATATCGAGAAAAACTGACACACATAATTCCTTGTCTTCCAAGCTTTATTTATTTTATTCACAATTCTATGACATTGTTGGGTCGTTGAATGTTCTTTCTTAATCCAAATTGGTAGTCTGGTATGAGATCATCGATAGAAATTGTAATTCTATTTAGGATGAGACGTTCGAATACTTTAGACATTATGGGAAGAAGACTTATTGGTTGGTAAGAACTTTTCTTCCATTGGTGGCTTACCAGGTTTATTGATCATTATTATATGTACAAGTTTCCACTGAAACGATCCCTTTTCTAGGAAGGTTTTTCAGTACTTCAGCGACTATAAGATCGAAGCCTGTGCCTTGTGTGAGTTAAGGTAGCTTATTTCCTTGCTCACTTCAGTAGGAAAAAATGATCTTAATGGGAGCGATAGTTGACCAGGTGTCTCAACTTATTTATGTTATCATCTTCAGCTTCATGTGGAGTAGTAAATATTTTATCAAGGCATTCGATCGGGCCGAACCAAAATATGAAGTACAAATTTAACTGAAATCATATTTATGACGATAAATCTAATATTTTTTTAAATATTATTATAAATTATCAACGACCAATTACGATTTCATGGAGCCGGTAACTGATGTGGTTTTTATAGATTGGATTTTTTCAAAAGTTGAAAATAATTAACTAATATAATTATTTTCTGTAGTCTATAAAAAATAACATGTGTAGCTAATTAATAGACTTGTAGACTCCTTGCTCATAGCCAGGTATATTTCTCACTTATAAACTAAAGGTCTGATTGGAATAGAACTATTATTGCAACCGCCCAAAAGTAGGTAATCAACGTGCATTTTTTTGTTGATATCACCAGCATTGGCAGTGACCACGTCTTTTCTTGGCTTGGAAATTTGTACATAAAACCTACGCAATTAAGTCTATATTAGTACTATCGTTTTACAACGAATCTCTTCGATAGGGTTACACACTCCAAATTCTTGCCAGGAGGTGAGACTGAATAAAACTTATCAACTGATTGGCAACAAAATAATTTAATAATCATTAATACTTGAAAAATATTGCTTGGTTAATATGAATATCAACCCTCGACTTACCAATTCGACCTAATAACTGATCCTTATCTCATAAAATATTTAGAATTCTATTCCACTTTAAGGGATATGCGACCAAGTAAAAGAGACATCTCTTCCGCCACAGTAGGTCACAGCGGATGTACGCTTATCAACGAATATTGGGGGGTAAGTCTAGAAGTACCCCCCGGTGCCATATCCAAAGGAGAAGAACGTCTTATCTATTTTGTCATTTCTGATCCTAGATTGTGCGAAAATTCTCCTCCATTAGACCTAGATAACGGTAAATCTTGCATGATTTTTGTTTGTGTTCGTTATTTTTGTAATTTTATTTGATTTGGAAACCAGTGTACATTATTCGATTAAAAGGTTTTTGATGAGCGTTTTTGTTTTGTAGGTGAAACTATGCTCTCTCCTTTGGTGATGTGTGGACCACAAGGTAAGTTTCCATAGTAATATCTGTATTTTAGGCATTTGCAAACGTTTTTAAATTTCCATAAATGTGTACTTTTTGCGATGCTAAAGGATATAAATTTGATACTTTCATGAAGAAATTCAATATTGCAAGATTGGGCTTTTAATATGCGAAAATGAGACGGAGAAGGCTACAAAGAAGCGGTAGTTGAAACGATTTGGAACACCATCGCTAAAATGCTACCAAGCAGCAAGCAAAGAATACAGAGAATTCAATAACCCCTTCACCCACATACAGTTTAATGCATCACGAGCTGCACCTAATGATAAACGTAAAATCCTACAAGGGCAACCCGAAAAGAGAAAATCCAGTGCATCAGCTCTTGATAAATGTGAAGTATTTTCAATGGCCAGATTATATGAAGAAAATGAATCGGAAGAACTTCAAAAGAAATTATATCACATTTTGGCGTTTGAATTAGCTTGGCGTGAAGGAGAAGCAACTGCAAAATCACTTATTTCTTATGCGAAATAGAAAATAATGGAAAAGAAACGTATCGAGTATAATCCTCTATTTTCGAAAACAAGACAAGGCGGTGACAATAAGTTATGTGAAAGCGGATGGATAACGCTTAATATTTTAGAGGAAGATATTTGCCCAGTACGCTTATTTAAAAATTTGATGGAAAAACGAACCACTTCCACAAGATTGAACAAAGTATTTCTTACACCAAATCCGTGTTGGAAGAAGAAAAAGTCTAAAGGTTGGTATAAAAATATGCCGATTGAGATTAATGAAATTTCCAAATGCTCAGCATAACGCAATGGTATAGATGTCAAACGTAAACATTACAAATTACTTAAATCGAGCGGCTGCAGTTAGCGAATTAACTATAAGCGGAATTGAAGAACAAGTTCTAATAAAAATAACAGGACACAGCAATTCACCATCAATAAAAACATACTCTCAATTTGACAAAGATTATGTCACTCGAGGATTATTCAATCTATTCTTCGTTTGGAAAAAGAACAAACTTCAACATCTACTACAGAAACCATTAACTGTGGCACCCGTACCGACATTAGTATTCCTCGTATGAATTTCAATAATTGCGTGATTAATAATTGTATGCTAAAATAAATACTTATTCATTTTTGTTATTTCATAAAGTTTGCGCTTAGATATGTTTCTAAATATCTGATACATTAAATTGCCCAACTGAATTATACTCGATGTTTTTATTGATAGCGGGTAAATTTAATTTCTAAACTGTTTCCTTTAGACGGTGTTGCTAGGCAACAGTTTTTCATTAAACAACCCAAATGTACCCGATTATTTTTTTCACTTGTCAAAATCTGACATTTTGGTGTCAATAGCAATACATTATTCTAGCCAATCATTCAGTATTATACTGATAATTCTGCTTCCTCATCGATAATACCTTGTTTACATTGAAACGTCAAAATGTTACTTTGAATTTGTCATTATTGACAACTAAAGGTGCTTCGAAGTTTATTGAAAAATTAACACAAACCGATTCAGTGCCATCACCCATGGGTATGAGCATTTAATACAAAATTCCACTCCACATTTGATGAAAAAAATAATCTTCCCTAATACAACTTGCTCTTCAAATTGTATCACATAATTTTTCATTTTCATCACTCAAACTTGTTTATTTGAGGCAAAAACATTCAAACAAACCGAATTTAGATAAAATCCCTCGTCCTAACGGACTCGTGATTTTATCTATCGGTTTGTTTTCATATTTTTGCCAAATAAACAAGTTTTCGTGGAAAAGAAAAAATTATCGATAAAATTTGAAGCACTTGATAAAATACAAACCTCTTGTGTTTATAAGTGATAAAAATAAATATGTAATTTATGTTATTTTTTTTTTGTAGGTGAATTGACAGTTAGTTATGAAATCAAACAAATTTATTTTGTAAAATCTACATAGTAATTAAACATAAAGTGACGCGTTTCGCTATCACAGTAGCTTTTTCAAACGTTTTTAACGTTAACGAAAAAGCTACTGTGTTAGCGAAACGCGTCACTTTATGTTTAATTACAATGTAGATTTTACAAAATAAATTTGTTTGATTTCATAACTTACTAAGGATCTACATCAAGTAAAAGCCTCATCTATTCAATTTTCGAATTGATAGTTACTTTATTTTTCAGGTACTGAATTTCTAAAACCTGTGATTCTAAATATCCCTCATTACGCCAACACTCTCCCAAGCTTAGGATTAAGTTTGAAAGCTACCGACTCAGAGCAAGACATCCATACAGATTGGGACAATATTCTACTTCCTAGTAACCACGCCGCAAACAGTGTTGCCGTTAAAGTTGATCATTTTTAATATCCTAGATTTCCTTGAAACTGCCATAGTAGAGTTCGGTTTTATAAAAAAAATTTTCAGCCAAAAAGTGTCATCTAGATTAAGTATTAATTATTTTTTTTACAAATGTTTGGGTTAATTTAGTTACACATCATAGTCCTAGTGGAGAACTCTCCATTTTTTTATTTTTTTTTCAAATATTTGAGGTTGAATCTGGTATTTTTTCTGTTGATTAGCGTGGGTATTATTAATCATTGCAGATTCCATTTTCATTAGAAACAGTGCTCTAATTTATGTATTAAAAAAATATAAACACACTAACGCTAACCAAATTTATTTATAATTTTTACTTATAAAATTCACAAATTCTCCATTCATGACACACATTATATATAGGCTGTAACAGCAACTTCTGCAATGTCAACTATCAAAAAACTTTAATCCCGTTATTGTTATTATTTTTGATTATAATATAGAAAACATGTTCAAATAGTTTTCAGCAGATGTAGACTGATGAAATACTTTTATTGGTCCTAATATCACCAAAACCAAATAAATTATGTGTAAAATATTTCAGTTCATGATTATATGTGCAAATAGAAAATATACTTAAATTCACTTTTAAACCATAACTGAAAATATGGAACAAGAAATACGTTCCTTAGATAAAGTATTCTCCCTATAGGACATTATCTTATATACTTCTTTCTTTATCATCCTAACGAATTTCTATCGAAAATAAGCGCTATATTTTTAACTGACCAAAAAACGAGGAGGTTCTTAATTCGAAGTGCATATATTTTTTTTATATTTAAATTTATGAACCCATTTCAATGGCTCTTTTTGCATTAGGATAAGTTTAGCTCCATTGGAATTTCATTGGCATTGGACCGTGGAATTCGAGTAAACATCTGCTTTCACGTCGAAACGTAAAATTGGTCGGTACTTGGCAATTTGAATTGTAAACTTATTATTACTAGTTTTATACTATACTTACTGTATTATATAATTTTTATTCTTCATTTGACACCGACTTCAACATTAAAATACCATTAAGAATCAGTTACATAATAAACAATACTAACAGTGGATTCATGCAAGCAAAAATTAAAAGTTAGATTAATTTAAAACTAAAACTAAGAACATAAAAGCATATACTTAACGTAATGTAGATGTTCATGCGAGAAACTAAGAAATTAGGATTTAAATTGAAACTAATTAAGAAATTAATTTCTTCCGTGAATTCGAAACAACGCATGCGTTCTGAAAACAGATCATCTACTGTTTCTGAACTTGCCACCATTGGTTTCAAGTTATTGTTTGCATGAGCTTGTGTTGAATGTTTAAATTTTTTTCATAATTTACTACTTTGTTTTCCGTAAACAAGTATTCACCATCAAATCCGACAGCTCGATTACTATTGGAGGTTTTGACAAATTATTGAAAAGAGTGCGCTTGTACGTTTGTTTAAAATATTAGTTTAAATTTAATCTTAATCTTGAATTAGTTTGAGCTTATTTAATGTTGCATGAATCTACCTTAAAATATGTATTATTGTTGTATAAATCATTTAACTTTTGCTTTTTAGTTAACTGTGTTTGTTGAAGTCGGTTTTGTGTTTTTTAAGATATTTTTCTTTATTTCATCAACACTTTTCACTCCTGACTGCTAGACTTGAAATAAATAAGTTTGTAATCTACCTATTTAGAAATCTGCAAGATTTTTCTCTACCTACACGGAAGTTTTTCACCTCATTATTTTTCAGGAATGCCATGTACCATCAATTTCTCAATTTCGACACATTTTCCATGTTCGATTGAGAATCATTCACTATTCCTTCTGTTAGATGCACTCCAAAACTTCAGAAACGAAATGCTGGTCATAATGATTCATTTAATTAATTCAGAGGGTAAATTTTAATATTTCAAAAATATTTTTTCGTCCAAAAACTGTTATTCGTTTTGACTTGTTTGAAGAAAACACAAAATATCGCCAATTTTTTTGCTTGTTTGGTGGCTCTAAAGCATTTTAAACTGAAAGAACATTATTTATAATCAAAAATATATTTAAATACGTCTTTAACATTTTAGAAACTTATATTTAACTTTGTTGCTCAAATTTTAAACAACCATTGGTATAGGTTTTACCAATTTTTATTAATAATTTATAATTTTTTGTTATAACGAATCAAAAATATGACTGATTAGTGCTTTTTTATAAATAATATTACTATTTGTATGGATTTCAAAATTGTATTGTTGTTTTAATCGGTTTTTGTGATTGTTCATAAGGTATATTTTATTAGTTTATATTGTTAATAGATTTTAGATACTAAAAAATGTAACCCGCAGATTCCAACGAGACATTCCTGTCACTCGGTTTCATTATTTTAACAATAATGACAGTTTGGTATTGGTCTCTTTGTAATTTGTATAAAGTCTTGTTTTTTAAGTATATTCTGTATAAACAAGGTTTTCGTTACCTTGATATTTGCATATTATAACCTTTTTATGTTACATGTAAGTTAGTCCATTTTATATTATTTACAAACAAAATAAATGATTATTTTAACATTTTATTTATTTATATATAGGTATATGTATATTGAGACCTAAATCTTTGTGTCCCCTTTCTTCTACTTAGTTCCTGATGAAAGTCTCATAGATTGGTAGATCCTTTTCTCCACTTTTTCTTTACGAATTTTAGGATACCTGTAGGCTTCAGTTTAGATAAGTGTCCCTGTTCTATCCACAGCATCCGCTGTAGATGTTGGCGAAGAACGAAGAACTTTCATTCGTTTTTTCATTGCCATTGTGACCCTCGTGCCCCGGTACCGTTGCTATCGTTATCTTGCAATGGTCTCAGTGCAAGGTGTCCCTGACAGCATCGGAATTAACTGAATTCTTAAAAGAGATAATTCTAATAAACTAGGCTCTATTCAGTTGCCGAACGAAAAGTATTCAAATACTGAGGCAGTGGCTCTAGAGCAGCTCCTCAGTGTGCGCTTTCCAGGGTCGATAAAGATTGAGTCAAGCTATAACAACGGGCCGGTTGCGAAAACAAAGGCAACCAAAGAGGACTGGGAACTCACGAATGATATCTTCAAAACCCATCTTATTAGAAGGGCGGTATACTCATTTGACCCCTACAAAACTCCCGGACCAGATGGCATATGCCCCAAGCTCCTGCAAGAAGGATTAGACATCATAATGGGTCCTTAAGTTCTGATACTTCGAAGCAGCCATGCTCTAGAGTCTAGGGTATATACCAATTGCATGGAGAGAGTCAAAGGTGGTGTTTATTCCCAAACCGGAAAAAGGAACGTACACCCAGGCTAAATCCTTCCGACCGATCAGTCTGACAACATTCATGGAAAAAGTTTCACAAATGTATTTACAAGAAGGAGTGCTTAAGAACATCACTCTACATAGACTACAATGGGCTTATCAAGCAGGTAAATCAGGAGAAGCTGCCCTACATACTTTGGTCTCAGGTCTCGAAAGGAGTCTGAATCATAAGGAGGTAGCCCTTGCAGCATTTCTAGACATCGAAGGTGCTTTTGACAACACATCGATGTATTCAATAAACAGATCCCTCAATAATAGAGGCGTCAACACCAAAACATGCAAATGGATAGGATCCATACTCGAGCATAGCATAATAACAGCACATATGCATGATATAACTTACACCGTTAGGACAACTAAAGGATGTCGTCAAGGTGGAGTACTTCCACCACTTTAATGGAACCTAATTGTAGATGACTTGATCTGCAGGTTGAATGTTCAAGGCATATGAACGCAGGGCTTTGCGGACGACATAGTGATTGTCACCAATGGGAAATTCCCAGAGGTAATCATGAATGTCATGCAAGAAGCACTACGAATTGTGGAGGAATGGTGCCTTAAAGAGTACCTTTCTGTTAATCCAAAAAAACCGAACTAGTTGATTTTACGAATAGAAGAGTTCCTCCACGGGGTAGAGTAATCCAAACAGGAGAAGAGCTAGAAAAATCCAAGGAAGTTAAATATCTGAGAGTGACTCTTGATTCCAAACAGAATTGGAAGACACATCTGGAAACTATTACTACCATGGCGTCTAGGCTTTTCTGGCAATGCAGAAGAGTATTGGGCAAAACCTGGGGACTACGACGTGAGGTGGTTCACTGGCTTTACACAACTGTGATAAGACCAATGATCACCTATGGAACAATAGTCTAGGGGAGGACAGAAGTGTCCTCAGCAGTGAACATATTAACTGCAATCCAAAGACAAGCCCTCCTTGGTATTACTGGGGCAATGAACAGCACAGGAACGGCATCAATGGAAGCCCTTGGACTTCCTAGTTTGGAACTTTTTATAAGGGCGGAGGCGGTGATGGCAATTCTTAGGCTGAAATCGGGAGACTTATGGTCTCCGAACAATGTTCAAGAAGGACACACTGAAATAACTGGGACAATACTAGATGAACACATATTTTACATGAGCTTTGATAGCATGACACCGAAGAACATATTCACTGAGCGAGTGAATACCATCATCCCATCCAGGGAACAGGTGATGCATCCAGGTAATTCTGGAGAAATCATCTGCTTCACCAATGGATCCAAAACAAACCATGACACTGGGGCTGTTATAAGTGGACCTAGAAAGAAACTGTCTCTTAGCCTTGGTCAATACTGAGGCAATACTGTGTTTCAAGCTGAGACGATTGCCGCTATAGCCTGCATTGATGAAAACATCAGAAAAGGATAGACCGATCAAAAAATTAAAATTTTTACTGACAGCCAGGCTCTGCTTAAAGTTATCAGCAATCCAACAACTAGGTCTAAACTGGTAAAAAACTGTAAAGAATCCCTTAACATGCTGGCAAGAGACAACAAAGTGTCTCTAATATGGGTGCTGGCACATGAGAGGATTGTAAGGAATGAAATGGCAAACCAGCTAGCTAAAGAAAGCACTAAAGGAGCTTTCAGAGGTCCGGAACCGCTTTATGGAATCACAAAGGATCACATAAGAGGGGAAGTCGGAAGCTGGCTAGTTAAGGAACACCAACTCAAATGGAGGCTGACACAAGGACACCTGCTGAAACTGGGTAAGAGATTTGTGAAGACAGTTACCGACCTGGTGACTGGACACTGCACCCTGAGAAAGCATTTGCACAGGATGAGCAAAGTTAGTGAACCTATGTGCAGAGAATGTGAACTCTACAATGAAACACCTACTCACATACCGAAGCACTTTGGAGTGGAAATAACACATCCATCACAACTACTGAAGATCCCACCAGATAAATTGGTGGCCTATATAGAAGACACGAAGCTTCTGGAATGGAAGTAGGTACGATAGATAACATGGGTAATGGTACAAAGATTCAGTTGAAGTGCCTGTGCCTTTGGGCCGAACCCAAACGTATGAATGAATGAATGATGACCCAAAGGTCTTATAGATTTTTCAGGTAATAATATATTATTCGCCAACAACATAAATACGACCCTGCCACGGCTAATATTTTTATGGCTTTGTTGAATGTCATCCCATCTCAGGTCAGGTCATGGACATTGAAAATAACTATACCAACAACCGCATCGATCGGCAGTCAATAGTAGTGGGTGTATGTAATTCCAATCTTGACGATTTGATTGGTGGCGATCCTAAATAATTGGCAGATAGTCGTTGTGATTCTCGTTAAAATGACAACCATTTCCTCAAAGCTGTATTCATAAGACACCTTTTGGTAAGGGTATAGCTCTGCTATCAAATTTCTTTCAGTCACAGATAATTGTATATGTATACTGTTTATGAATGTTTACAAACGAAAAGTTGATTATAAACTAGAGATTTCATTTAATAATTATATAATTATCAAATTTTGTACGTCAACTTGTGACCCCGATAGATTTTGGACTAAATATGGCTGGTCCACTTTTGGTATCGACACCTATCTTTCGGAGCGTTACTTTCAAACAATTTAGTAGATTTCTGCACAACTGTCCTTGTCGGTAAATACAACTTGTTTCGTCCTCCAAGAGATGGATATACTAATCAGTAAAAGGTTTAAACTAAAATAAAAATAAGAATATATAAATTAATTCATTTTATTTGTTGTTTGACACATAAAATTCAGAAATATATATTTAAGAAATAATTTGTGTATATTAATAATAGCTATGAACGTATGTAACACACACAAACTTATCTATAGCTTATAAAGTACAGTCAACAGCATTCTTACATATTTTGAGATCACAAAATATATAATTCAATAACAAATTCAACAATCTCGATAAAATCCGATCGAAGTATGCCTGTCTGTCGTAAGATATTGCTACAAATTCAAAAAATGGCAGTTCAAAATTTTATTATACTTAATTTTTAGGAACAATTCTGAATTTTGTCTAAAAATAGTAAAGAACTTTTCACATACAGACATACCGCCAACAAATTTTCGTCTATTTTGTACAATTTCCGGTTTATAATGAGCTGCCATTTGACAAAAAAGAAAAGAAACTATAGAATTTCAAAATACTGAGATGAACATTCAAAAAAAATCAAAGTATCACATCATTTTCAACAAAAGAAAATATAAAAATATCTGTTTTATAAAATTAAATTAAAATCATTAACAAAAATAATCATGCACAAAATCGTGGACAAGCTAAAATTTTATACAAAACGTAAACAGGGAATCACATTAATACATTTTGTATACTGTTGATGCATACCAATATTACAATACAATCAAATTACATTGCAGTTTGCACAGAATGGTAAAAAAATAACTAATATATTTTAAATATGACTATGCTACAGATTCAAATTGAACAATTTAAATAAAATGTATCTGTATTCTGTACAGAGTGATTAAAATAAATAGTCTCGAAATCAAAAGGAGGTCAAATGTTTGAATTTTACCTTTTTGGTATACTGAATTGCCACATTAAAGACAATCTAATTGAACTATTTTTACTAAAAAATATAATTATTAGTTTAAACATTAAAGCAGTTGAAAAAATTATACCATCTACCTTTACTTTTAAATATTACTTACTTTTAAATATTTTGATCATATGGACTTAACATGTCAAATAACATATACGTGGTGTAATCTACTTCATTTACAGCAAATAAAATGTTATCAATAGATGTCAAAGGTAATAGACTCTGCGTTATAATAGTATTAAAGCTTTGACATATACAAGGTGTTTTATCATTCGATGGACAAAACGTTCATCTCAAATATGTAGATTTTTTTTGTGTTCGAGCATGATTTGAATAATCATATCAAAATCTTTCATTGGATTGACAGCATTTTAATTCTACCCTGTTATAGTAGATTTAGTCCTAATCCGGGTTTGATTGAAACAAAAAGCAAGTGAATTCAAGGTCACGGATGCAACTGCTCTGGCTGTACACCCATGGGATGGCGATTAGTTCTGGATACAATTCAAACAAACATACAGAGCGTGCTGCATCGTGATAGTTAATCAGAATATTATGAAGGTAATGAAAGAGAAAATTCGTAGCATTTCCAAATTTTTTGTTAAGAAAAAACAAGGTTAGTAAAGAGGGTGAGGTTTGTTAATGAGAAGAGGTGGGGATGTGACAAGGGGCAGAGGAGTGGTGATAAAGGGGGGTGAGGGAAAGAGGGAAGTCGTGGAAAAAAAGTCGACGGGAAGATGAAAGATAGGAATAAAGGGTGTATGGGGAAGAGGTGAAGTGGCAGAGGAGGTTACGGGAAGAGAAGAAAACGTCTTTTTATATATAGACTATCTAAGGAAAAAGCCTGCAAGGGAGACGGACTCTTGCTTTAACTTCTGCAATTGATATTGTAGAAACTTCACTTTCAATTGAAAATAGTTGAAACTAATTATGTTTTATTTTCTATTACTGTAATTTAGGGACAAGTACTGAAATTATTGCGTACACTTACTATCTACAAATAAAAAATCATGTCCATATATCATTTTTTGTTCTAAGATTAAAATTTGCTTTCGGATTATTGAAATACTAAGTATTTAAATGGGAAGCTGGTTTGGTAAGTCGGATATCTGGTAGAAAAATTTACATGAACTATATTTTTGTCTATGTATGCACAACGCACAGTACTTATGTGATTCCATGCGTAAGTTTTTTGTTATTTTTTTACATATACAAGTTAATCTTTCATACTTCATCAACGTTTAATGGAGAAATCGGCCTTATAAATTTTCTATTGCATTTTTAACAATTTTATTTAAATACAAAATTTGTGATATGCGTCTCGCAAAAAATGGCGCATTCTTTTTTTATATCGATCTATAATATATACAAAAAAATTGTTGATTGCGTTCGTTTGTACCTGAGTTCGAATTTCGAATAATTATTTGGTCGATTACGTTAAAAATGCAATTTTGGTCATTCATACACATCACACTCATGTTTTTTTAAATATGATTTTATACAGGGTAGTTCGCATTACATTAAATAGTACTGAAATCGGATTAGTAACTTAATACAACAAAATGAAATAATTACAACCTTCTCAGATTTTGAATAGTACGTAAAATTTTCCTGAAAGACCATTCTTCTGAAATCGGGAATGCCGAGAAATAATGTCTAAAGATTTAAAAAAGACAAATATCAATGTTACCCATGCTAACTGTTTTTGAAAATTCAAAGAAATTATAGTGTAGGTTCAAGTTGTTCGTCAATGTGTTGATTTACATCAATACGTATTCTATATTCATCGTTATACAACCAATCGCTCACTGAACTGCATGTTTGTTTACAAGAAACGGGAAATTTGCTAATTCAAGTATTACTGCGATGATTCCAAAACTTGAAGATCAAATTATTGATTCAAAAACGAGTGCCAGAAAAAAAATTGGTTACAAAACTGAAACTTTTCACCTAAAAATCGGAAGATTAACTTCCCACAACAATATTTCAAGATAACTTCCTGGATGAAGAAGCTATGAGTCTGGAACTGTCCCTGGCCTAGATCTTTTGAACTGACATAATAGATGTAGAATATTATAAGTCGCTGTGTGGTTAGGTCTCTCGACCAGCTTGTAATCTACAATGGGGACCTAAATCTAGCAAAACATGAGGACGTACATTATTGATCTGCAAAGGTCATAATGGAGAAACCAGTATCAATAAACTGATTCATATACTGTATTCTTCTCATGAAAATATTAATGCGCGTCCACACTATGCCGCTGCTTGCCAATTGGCAAAGCCAATTCGATGTAGACGCGACCCTTGGCACGTGCCAACAAGTCAGCTGTGTGCCAATGAAAATCGCTGAAGTGTTGGTCTTCTTCAAAGGAAGCTAATGAGAACGGAGAGTGGGGACGTGCCAACCACTGACCTGTCGCTGCTTCAGGTAAGATTCAGATTGTCTGCTAGTTAATACTTGCTTGTAAATGGAGTGGACGAACGAGAAAGTTAATTTGATAAATTTATACCGGGATCGTCCTGTTCAGTGAACATTGTGCGACTAAACTAAATGAATGCCAACACATATGTAGACGTTTTTACAGTCGCTGGCTTTACCAACGGCAAATTGCGGCATAGTGTGGACGCTCCTTTAGTTATAGGTACTACATGGTATAATTTAAATGTGCAACTAATAGTTGCAAATAAAATTTCGAATTGATGAGGTAACAACTTACTTAAGTAGTTGCCTAAATTCCAATAAACAATTATATTTGGAGGACAATAAAAATCACGGTATTCTATAAACGTAGTCTTATAGCACGGTTTTTATTTGTTTCAAAACTTGACTCGAACAATTTTTTTTCGAAATACAGCCATATTTTTGTTTTGGTTTAATTGCAATACAATTAAAAGTTTAAAACTAATTCTAAGGGTTATATTATAGAGATCATGAATATTTATTAAAAAAAATTGTTTAAAGCAAATTTGATACGCCACTGGTATACGTTTAGAAACAAAAAAAACTTGCTTGATACGCCACTGGTATACATTTAGAAACATAAAAAAAACTTGCTTTAAAAGAAAGTGTAAATTTTATAATCAATTTCAGTACTTTTACGTTCACCCTGTATATATTCTACTTTATAATATTTCTAAGTGGATGCTTTGCACCCCAGTTTGTACTTTCGAGTCATAAAAAATATTACCGAGTAACAATTTCTAAATATAAATTAAAACAATCATAACAAGAACAATTTTGGAGAAAAATCTAACAATTTTTTTTTCTCGAGAAACATACAACTCTACAAAGGCGTAATGTACATAAAGCGATCTCGAACAACAATTCCAAATCGAACGGTATATCATTGAGTATTAATGAAAGCATTTGATCATTACATTTACAATTAAATAGGTACGTAAATATGGAAATCAGAACCTAGAAAAAGAGGAGATGCTAATCTCCATTGTAAGCTGCAAAATATTTAAAATATATGACCACTTTTGTATTTTATTAGCATTGTTGACATCGTTTTATTTTCAATTTTCTGTAATATCTGGAAAACATGGCCGTTTTTCGTGAGGGAACATTTTTTTTGTAAAAAATTAAATACTGCAATATAGGAAGACAAGCGGAAATTCACACCATAAGAAAGTGTGTCCAGTTCAATATTGATAAAGGGTATAGAAGGCAAAGGATTATCATAATGTGGGATAGTCAAGCACACATTAAAGCACTGAGTTGTTGTGTAATCAGTTCCAAAATGGTGTGGGAATTCCTAGGCAAACAATGAACTAGGCCAGAGCAATATACTGACTTTCCTCAGGAACTAAGTAGAAGTAAGGGGGCACAATAAATCTGTTAGGTCTTAGATAATGTCACCCCATTATACATACGTATACAGGACCGACAAATTATTTACATTATGTGGTTCATAAAAAAACGTAGAGCCATTTCAGAACTGTTAGTGACAATGGTGCTGGTAAGCTTTTTATACTCACTGTACTCTAGAATGTGCAACTAAATAGACTGTCCGTTAAAAAACTCCGAAAGCCAAAAATTTTTCACATTTTCAAATGTGGTCATCTCTTAAGCTATTCATTTGATTTTGATGTTTTTTTGGGGAACTGGCTCTCCTAGGCTCTTCCTATTGTAGTTGCTGTATTCTAGTTTCAAATGCAACAACAGTATTGCTACAGAACAAGTGACCTATAGATCACAAAAAAATCATTAAAATCAAATGAGTGGTTCAAGAAATAACCGATATTGAAAGTGTCAAATTTTTGGTGACCAGATTTTTTTGACATACAATAGAGAGTGGTAAAATTCTTTCTACCCTATATTTGAGCTACTTGAAGAGGGTCAAACTGTTTGCAATACTTGAATATATTACAAAAAAAAATGTTTAAATAACAAATAAAGAAAATTTCAACGAATTCAATAATCGCTTATAATTTAATTAACCTGAATGCGTCTCTGGCAAATTTTCATAATTATCTTATTGACTCTATATACTTGGCGGGTTTCGCGCATCTGTTTCCGTGGACATTTACATTTAACATTTCAGGTTTCTTTAAACTTACATTGTACTTCTAAATGTTTTATATTTATTTCAAAACAAAAAATATCTCATTCGATTTGGAAATGTCATTTCAATTTTTAAAACAAAATCTAATCATATTCAAACTACGAATACGTTTCTAGTACGACTGCCTCGGGTTTTCTATACATTATTTACAAATCATCCGAAATAACTATTATAAGTAATATTGTACAGAGCAAAAATTTACATCAGTTCGGAGAAATTCCTAATTGACATCTTTTACAAAATGACAGAGATTCGACATATTTCATTTTTTTTAATATGTGCAGTAATAATTACAAAATAAGTACAAACTTTTTCACATACAATTTTGACAGTTGAAAAAAGCTGTCACCAATATCGACACTATCAATTGTTATTATTTGTACACTGTTAGAATTAGAGATCAATATTTCAAAAACTGACGAAAGTACATCATATTTATGTATATTCTATAAAATGTACCCGCATTTATCAAATTTTACAGTATCCTGTGGTACTGTATTTATAAAATTTCATTGTGGAATGTCATATATTGAAGACCTAAAAATTTTGATATAAACTACCTGGCAAATCACAGGTTTTATATGGACATATATCATGTAAGAAAGTAATATTGAAGTTACACAAAAGGGGTTAGGGTTATGGTAATGGTATTAACTTTAGATTTGTTTGAAAACTGTACCTGGATCTTGAAAAATCATGAATTTAGTTCAAAAAATAAAATTAAAAATACACTTTTAGTGGTTTTTAGTTCAGAATCATTGGAATACTATTGTAGATAAAAATCCGAATGATACCTACTTTTAGATACAGTTTGAAACATAATAATTTTCATTTGACAATATTATAGGTTATCAGCTTTGATATTGCATCTAGATAGATAGGGTCACAAATTTGGATAATGATATGATCGAGTGACAGTTTTAGCGGTGTTGTCAGATGGTTTGTAATTTCTTGAATTTTGAATAATTTTTTGTAATTTTTTTATTTAAAAACAATACAGACAGAATATACAGCTTTTATTGTAATTAAGTATCAGGTCCGGTTTTCAGGACTTTCAAAAATACAAATTAGTCCTTTTTTGTTTTTTAGCTACAGTGTGTTTATTTCTAAAAGGTTATTCAAACAATTTGTTTTAGATAGAGTGCAGCTAAAAGTACAGTATTCTCAATTCAGAATCCAGCAATATGTAACACAGTCGGTCAGTACGAATCCACTGAATTTTTACTTTTGTGATATCTTTAAAATGTTGTTCATGACAAACCCAATCCAACGTCACAAATACTAAGGCAAAAATTAGAGCATACCTTCCAGGACCATACAGATAGACTTTTCCGATAAAGAGTATTTTATCAAAGAATGTTCGTTCAGGCCCGTAACTAAAAATAAGAGTTCAACTAGTAACAAGACACCTTCATCTGCATTCAATTTAAAACACACTGTTGCTAAAAAACAAAAAAAAAGACTAAGTACCAATTTTTATTTTCTTGAATGTCTTTGAAATCGGACCTGATGATGGGGATTATAAAACGTCTAGATTGGTTTTAATAAAAACTATCCTCTTTCTACCAATACAATGCCAATAAAAATACTGGGTAATCTGTATATTGAGAAGGGAAAAGAAAAATGTGAATATCTTAAGAATAATGATATAAATATATATCCCCTTCCCTCTTTTTGGAAAACTTCATGTGGAATACAAAGTAGTGGATCATTTTTTAAATAAATATCGGTCCAAACAGTTTTCGTTGAAGTATTAAAAATATCGTTTTTTGGATTTTCCACTGAAAATTTTGGCATTTTTTCAACGGATATTCTTATAAATAGATTAGTAGAATTGATTTTTCACAAAATCAGTAAAAAATTTAAAAGCTTGTGTGAAAGATCAACAAGCTATCACGAGTTACGGAACTGGTAACAAAGTCCATTCAAGGTTCATCTATTAAAATCTATTAAAAACAAATTACGACATTTGAGATTTGGCTGATTCCGGCAAGACTGTGCAACAAGCACAAACATTTTTATTGTTATTTACAGTATCTATATTACTATTTTGCCAAGACCTGGGCAAAATACTAGAATTGAAAACATTCAGAATTATTTCAAAAGCATTTGCTACAATAAGTTGGCGTCACCTTGAAAGTTTTTAAATGTTTAATATTTTTCAGTTTAATACCTTTGAAGTGAAATTTGACAACTGCGAAATTGGCGAAACTAACGTATGCTTCGTTTCGACAAAATTACTATTTAACTTCAACTATTTTCATTGTATTTACAATGTCCGATCTATAAAGTGTTATGGTTGATTCAACGTTTAAAATAGCCACAGTAAATCACATATTGTTTCGTTATTTGTGATTATTGTTGACATATTTAAACGGGTTATTTATATGGAAATTAATACTTCTATAAATTTAAACAGGAATTGTCACGAAATAGAGCAGCAAAAAAAATGTAAATGGTACTTTACTATATTTAAATATTATGATTTTGCATTAATATCATATTTCCCATTATTATTGTTAAAGTACATGGTGGTTTGTAGAAAGGTTTTATTTTAATAACAGATTTGTATGATTTGTTACGCAGCCCTAAAATCGTTCGACTTTTAACTTGCATCATTTTTTAGTTTGTCCCATCCTCAGAAACTTTCACTTTTACACACAAGGTTGGTAAGTAAGGGGAAAATCAGTGCTTTCTGTTACAATTCTAGCCATAATAAGTAGTCTTATTTCAAAATAAAGCTTTCATCCATTCAATAAATACATTCCTCTACATTAATTTGAAAACATATCGAATGTTTCAATGTTCCTAAAATTCATAAATTACGCCTTGGCTTTATACGGAACTAACTAACTAAACATAAACGTAAACGTAACGTTAACGTAGGTTTTTCTAACATAAACAATTTACTTCAGTGACCATATAGTACCAGCGCGCAACGCCCTGGCTTTAGCTAATCCATTATAGGGCATGGAACACCATATGTATATTGTTTATATCCCTTCTTGAAGGGAGATGATATTTTCCCTTCCCCTTCTTGAAGAACATAATAATTATTGAAAGCTTGGCAAAAGTTGCCGGAGGTAAAGGCAGGCGGCCACGCCGGTGATCTTCTAGGAAGTTAAGGCTCCCTGCGCCGGTCCTAGAATAAACGTATTTAGTATAAGTTTTCTAATTACGTTTACGTGTATGTGCTGCCTTAGGTGTCTATTCACCGGCAACCACTTGGTGTCGTTGGGAGGACGTTGTAGTATATAGGATGGTTTTCATCTCTTGGACACATACTGAATGTCCTGCGAGTGATATAGCCACAAATGTTGGGATGTGCTTCATAGTAATTCTTTATGGAAAAGAGAAAATACAGTGTGTGACAAAATTCATACATCATATTCGTCCTTCCAGCAAAATTCAAAAAATTCAAAAACACACTGACTCATTACAAAACTATTTCAATCTTCTATAATAACAGATTAAGAAATCGTAATGAAACTTCAAGCTGGTAAATATTTCAGCACCGAGCAGCATTGAGTTTTTCATAAATCACCAAGTTATTGAGTACTTAAACTGAAACTATTAGTCTGGACGGTCCCAAGAAAAACCGCATGTAAACAAAGACCAAGCGTGATCTAGTTTAAGTCGGTTGCGTATTGGACGACTCCCATTGACCTTATCCACTTGTCTAGGTCATTCAATATTCACGTGATTTTATTTTCATGCGGTTTTTCTTGAGAACCAACTGACTTTGAAAGCAAAATTTAAATAACGAGATTTTCAAATTTACCATTCGCGATATTTGGTCTCAAACTGTCATAGTGAATATCCAAATATTGTGAAAAATAAGATCTAGTAAGAATGTAATTTATAAATATTTCTTCCCTCACTCTGTAACCAACAATTTTGAGTCAAAAATCAATCTAAAGGTAATACCACTTGGATAAGGATTAACAGTCATGAAACGTATTTATAATAAAAATGTTTTCCTAAGCCAAAAATAACTAAGAAACTGGTAATTTCCAACTTTAACGTGCTGTACCTCAAAAACTGGTCTTAGGACTGAAATGAGCACTTGGACACTTTTGTTCAGGAGATCAAACAACATATCCAAGATTGAGATGAATTACTGAAATTCATTTTATATAACGGAAGTGCTGAGTCCTTTCATTTTGGTACCTCTAAGAATTCTTGAAGAACGAGTATTGGTTATACAATAAATTGCCCAAAGGTATGCGAATTTAAATAAACAAGCATTTAAAACAAAAATCAACCATGTTTTTAACAATGCCGTAAAATTTTATTGTATCGCATATTTTTGTACTATTCAGGCACATAATTTCTTCATTCTCTATCAATTCAAATAAATTTTTCGAATAATCAAGTACCAATTACGATAATCTAGTTAGTTTGCACTGGGATAACTAGATCCTAGTATTGAAACCTCTTTCTATTTGTAAAAGACTGTAACAATAAAATATCAGTACGTGAATCACAATTTTTGCTCGGTCTCCGAAACGATTAAGAAAAATCCTGTTTGTATACAATTACAGATCATTCGGGCGCAGTCTTTACGATCAGTTCTTTCTGTTCGCCGACGGAAGCGATAACACTTTTTTGTATGTGATTAGAGTTTTTATTATTATTTTCGTTAAAAATACTGTCAGATGACGTTATAATGGAAGAACCGTTGATAGAATCGTTGCTCTTAGGGCTGAGATCTCCGTTTTCGTGGATGCGATTATTCTCTTTAGAATTGAGCTTTAATGTATTGAGTTCTTTCAGTAATTCCATATTTCTAAATTCTAAATTTCTAAGTCGGTCTTCCTTCGTCCGAGAATCCCGAGCTAATTTTTCGTTTTCTTTACTTAATGTTTTTATAATATCTAGGACTTTGTCTTTTATATTTGTATCTACTTCCTTTAAAATGTCTTCTAGTTTATTAAGTTCGTGTTTATCCGACGTTTCTGAAGCACTGTCTTCCGTATCTGTCGATAGCTCCATCTCCGGATTGTACTTCGGCCTTTGAACTACCGAAACGACAGATTCTACGATAGGTTTTTCTTCCGCTACGTGATTCTCTTTGATGGTTTCAACGCTTTGAGTATCTGGTTCTATTCTTACAGGCGACAGCACTTTTGTTTTCAACACAGTATCATTACTGTTCGTGTACTCCATTCCACCTTTTCCGTAGCGATGTTTTTTCGGTGTAGGTGGAGCTAATGCTACGTTAGGTTGATAACTACGTTCAAAACGTTCACTTTCCGACATCATTACCACTCTTTCGGGGTTTTGCAGCACCGGCGAATCAGTTGTATACCTTCCCATGGCGTTGGCATGCCTTATTTTCGATCCTTTTATACCTTGCACTACTGGTTTGAATGCCGAGAGATGTCTTCTTCCCGTCGAAAATTCTTGTAAACACTGGATGTAGACGGGATCTAGACTGGCATAAATTTGTTGAATGTGTTGCATGCTGTATGGCATTTGTTGAAGGGTACTATGGTATTCGCTCAGTTTTTGTTTCTTCAAAGGTAATTCGTGATCTTTGATGATTTCTGCCACGGAAGGTACCTGGAACAATAAAAAATACCTGTTAATTAATAAATCATATGAAGTATAAATAAATAAATATATTATGTACAAGTCATAATTTTTTAACACACCGGAACAACAGGGATTAGTTATTTTTTTACACAAAAATTTAGATTAGATTATTTGTCTGACAAATCTATAATATAATATAATTCGGAAGAAAAGTGCCAGAACCAATTTATTCTCGTTAATGCGGTATCAAATAATAAATAACCATGTTGTATTGTTCAAGTTAAATATTTCGTAATTCCAAGACTAAAGTGGTCACTTAAGTTTAAAAAGCAAAAACCGTTATTTCGGCCAATAAGGTCATAGCTACACATAATCTTTATTGATTATTAAGAAAAAGGGAAAACGATAAACAGCCAATCTTATGCTGATTTGATAAAACGTTTTGAAGCCGAACTTAAGAAGATACGACCGCATTCGTTGAAAAAAAGAGTTTTCTCCCGTCACGACAATGCTCCTGGCCATTCGTTCGCTATTGTTGCAGAAAAGTTAATCGAACTGCGTTACGATTTATTACCTCATCCACCATATTCACCTGATCTGACTTCCGTCGATTACTTTCTGTTTTCAATTTTTAAAAAATGGTTTGGTGGAAAGCGATTTCGGACAAATGGAGAGGTGATTGCAGATACAAACTTTTGCGGAACTTTCGAAAGATTATTTTTTGTATGGCTTGAAAAACTTCGCTGGACTAGAAAAGTTAAAAGAGATTTTTCACAGTGAAGTAATTTTTTTCCTTCAAGCCGCCCTCGTATAACTAAACGTTGAAAAAATATTCCATCAGCCCTAGAGTGAAAATTCCCAAAGTAATAAGAACCAGACAAATAATATATAAAAAGGATAATCTCAAGAGATCTAGATATCTATTTCTCTATTATACGAGCTAAATCCTCACGCTCTATTTGAATAAAACTGTTGATGATAATACTGGTCCTGTGAGAGGCAACACAGGATATCCAATAATCCCAACGAAGAATAGACACAGAAATATTATGAACACCCCCTTAAGACTCTTATGATTGAATTTATGAAATAATAAGCTCGATAATAAAAAGATTCGTATGCAAAAATGTATAAGGGGTAACTCTAGGAATCTATTCGAAGGGCAATTCTAGCTTTCTTTTTTATTTACAGGGAGATTAGCGGACAACTGCCTGTCCGGATTCGTATCTCATGCATATCTTATTTCAGTGTAATACGCGCCTCGGGGGTTGTTTTTTGACGGCAAATCATACTACAACAGGGGAATAAAAGACCTGTTCGTTAATATTCGAACGTAGATATATGGTGGGAATAAAGGTCGCTATTGAAAATATTTGGAATTGGATGGAATGTTTCATAACGGAATATTTTTAGTAACTCCCAAGTTTGACATACGAACAAAGTGGTATTGTTGTCCATACACAGCCTACTTGTTAATAATCGCCGTATTGGGAAAAATAGAATTCGATAGATGGCGCTCTGAAATGTCAATGTCATCTTAGCAAAGAGTAAAACAAATCAGCTGACGTATAAGCCCTTTGATATTTAAGTGGTTTTATTTTGCTGTTTTAGTTATTTTCAGTGTGTGTTTTCTAAAACTTTTGCTTTTTCTTTGATTGTGCTTTAGTATTTTGTGTTGTTATACTGAATTTTGACTCCTAATATTTTTATTTTTGAAGTAATAGGTATGGTTGACCTCTTCCATAATATCTCTGATTATATAAGAATTTTACCTCAGAAATGATGACAGTTGAGTTAAATAAAAAAACTAGGCTTTAAGGGGAATCTATCGGCAGCGATTTGACAAAATATCGAAGTATTTTTGGCAAAGAATTTTGAGGTAATGGATGTATTGAAAATTAAGAAAAAAATATATCATGTAGATTAATGTTGAACTTAAATAAAAACTTTGAAATGCCAACCAAATTTTGTTGAAAAAAATACGAATCATGAGGTAATTACACATATTAAGCAAAGTTTGAGCCCTTGTAAAGAATTAAATATGGATTAAATGGAAAAACTAATTGATAAGAAGTCTAATTTGAAGCTTTATGAATACTATATAAAAATCTCAGAATCCTCAAATTACTTATGACCGTACAATTCCTTATTGAAATTCGGTTGCTACCACTAAAATATCGGATAAAAATCCATCTCTCGCTTTTCTATCCTTCTATGAATGACATTGTCTCTCTGCTTCGGTAGTCGCGTGTTGATACAACGTTCGCCGGTCTCGGCGGTCTCCCAGTTCAGTACTGACGAAGCTTATAGAGTAGTACGTGAACCAAACTCCGCTTGAACCGCTTGGCTACCTACCTACATGTTGCGGAGCTTTCATATTTCTAATAAAATTTTCGTTATGTGAACTTAAACGTGAGGACGTAGGGAAACAAAAAAATATACAAAGCATAATTGTGCAAGGTCGAATTTGGTAGATGCCCCTTAAACTTGTCACTGACCCAAAATTAAATAAATAAACTATGAATTTGCGGTAATTACGTTGACTTGCATGTAATACAAAAGCAATGCAAGACGAATTATTTTACTCGTTACGCCAGTTACAATTTTTTCCGCCAGAGGTCTCATTGAATTCTACTCCGCCCAATTGTATCGCACCTTTGGAGAAACAGAATTGCAAACATTTTCAAAAATAAGTTGATGATGTCTAATTATTCTTAAAGCTCAACTCTATCATGTACAACTAATTGTAACTCTCCCATTATGCGCTAGATTGGGTGAACGGTCAGAAAATCTCAGTAAGAAATATCCCAGTTAGTTATAGACATGCCAAAAAACCCCAAAATATAAAATACCCAGACAAAAATAATCTGCTACAAAAACATCCCAATTACATAAAAGTCACAAAACAAACAAATCCCATAACTAGGATGGTGTTTGAATATTCCCCCTCTCAATAGTTTGATTTAAAAGTTTAATCTTGGGACACTGTCGAGCAGGTAGAGTATTTATGTGAGGTAGTAGTAGAAGTAATCTTGAATATTAGTATTAATATTGATCTTGATATTTATTGTTCAAATTTATGTTATTATTGAAAATATAGGGATGGATTTTGGGGCTGATAGACAACGTTCTGTATCTGTAAAGTAGGAAGGGTGAGTGTGAGCTCACAGCACTTAGGCCACATGTGACCCATTGTACATCCTCCCGAGGAATTGTCCTCCTAGGTCATCGTCCATCCTGTCCTTCCCAGGAAGGCGGACAGGTCACTAGGAGACATCTCTTTTATATCGACAGGTGTAGGTCAAGATTCACCGAACACACACTCTCTTATTGACGATAACTCCGGACACTAGCATATGACAGTTTCATCTTCCTGTTCACACATCCTGTATAGATGTGTGTCCACTAGCCCCATAGTATGGAGGTGTTTCCTTAATTGACAGTGGCCAGTCAGAAATTTCCGGGTCTTCGACGCCAGCTTCCCAGGGTCGCCCAGGGTGATCCTGACAAGACTGCATCCTTTGATTCCATCCCATCTCTTAAGTGATTGAGCATGGGTTTAACGTTTGGCTAGTTCCGAAGTGATAGATAGACAACGTTATTTCCCACATTAAATTGCGTAGAGAAGCCTCCAATTTTGATGGAGACCGGTATCACCCTTAACGTTCGAAATGCTTATACCATTTTTTGCGCGATCGTATTGAAATAAACTTCGAATAAAATCATTTAAATTTCTTCGGAATGAACTAAATGTCTAAAGTGACATTTATACCTCTCGATCAGTTTAAAATATAATTTGCATTTTGGTGAAATTGTTTTCATGCTATTTATTACTTTTTATATTGTTCTGATTGTTTCTGTTCATTAAAAAAATATAGATCTTATTTTTTTTTGTTCCTTTCGTGTAATGAATGAAGTAATATATTATTTAGGATCACTTAAATGTATGTAGGGCTAAGACGTCGGTAAGTAATTTACTTACCGACGTCTGAACGGTAAGTGAATCACTTACCGACGTGTTAGACTTAGAAACCAGTAAACACAACCTACCATCCTGACAACCGATGCTGTAAATAAACAAAAAAGATCGATCGCGCAAAAATTAACATATTTCAAGTTTCCTTTTTCTTCGCAGTTTATTGATTTATTACATCTTCCACAATCTTTGAAATTTTGTTTTTTTCACCTTGCACCAGACTCTTATCAAAATGAAAAAATATGTAGTCTACTTGCACTTTCATATCCAAAAACTGACAAAGTACACAAGCTTGCAAACAAATCCATACTTTGTTCCAATGTTCCAAGTCTTTCATCTACTGGCTCAAAAAAATAAAAAACGTCAACGTCCTTTGGTTCCAAAAATAAAAGACCATCAGAACAATAATGGATCCAAAAACAATAATAATAATTATTGTTCAGTATGCAACAATCTAAAAGCTGAAAATTAAATCCGATACAAATCCAAGCTATACCAAACTGTGAACAGTTAAATAACTGTTATTTTAGAATAATAATTTATTGTGTACCCCATTATAAAAAATGTTACAGTACGCCCGTGAACACTTGTGCTATAGAATTTTTAGTAGTAGTTTGGCGGCGATTCTATTCTTTTGTTGAAGCTTAAGTGTGTTTGGCCGTTAATAATTAAGGTTTTGTAAACACTTTAAATGTTTTATATTCGTAGACAAAAAAGGGGGAATCTAAAAAGAAAGACAATGGGACACAGAGGATGGTTGATGTGTCTAAGGGGAATCAAGACGGTATTGTGTGATATTCAACGTTTTCTCTTGATATATTTTGATGTCTTTATTTCATAGTAGTACCTAAAGATGATTTAATAAATAAATTTTGGGAGATGATTGAACTTTTTGTTTCTTAAAACTAGTCTTTTCGAACGAATTATTATGTTCGGTACATGGAGACTATATACCTTTTAATGAAACAACCATATTTTTATTCTTTCCAAGGCCCAAAAATAAGAGCCTTGTCTTGTTTTTCACATGTGAATAAACAATGTCGTAAAACGATTTGTATTTAAGACCAATATTTTAAAATTTTCGGGTTATGTCTGTTTTTTGTCTAGTAATAATGAAATGGACTAGATAAATGACAATTTCATCAATCAGCTGTAGCAGCTGATAACCAACCAGCCAAATTTTCCAAATTGATATACTATTTTGAAGATTTTTCTAATGCTTCCTATTACTAGTTGTGAAGCAGATTGTTCTCTAAAATGTCCTATATATAGAATGAATATAGGACAACAATGACAAATCCAAAACTTAATTGTTTATGACTTCTTTCCATTAATACTGATCACACCAAAGACCTTAAATAATGTGATGAACATATAAAAGAATTTGAAGCACAAAAGTGTAAAGAAGTATCTTTATAAATGTTTCATTGTTATTTATTATGTTCATTAATTAATCCTGTTTCATATATATTATGTTTGAAGAAAATGTATGCCTTTAATTTTTTGTTCACCAAAGATAAAGAAGGTATAGTTCTTTTACATATGAAACTGACTGGACTTGACTTAGGCTTGAAATGCAATAAAACCATAAAACATTTCGGATTTACCGTGCACAGCAGCACTATAACTGATAAAAAAGAAAAAGTAATAAGTAAAAAAGTATGATCCAAAAGTCTTTAAGAGGTTTCAGGTATAGGAATTTATTATTAGCCAACAAATTAAATACGACGCTGTCACTGCTGATAGATACTTTTATGGCTTTATTGCATGTCATTATCCCATCACAGGTCAGATCAGTTTCTTAGATATTGAAAAGAACTAAGTACACCTGTTTATTTCATCTACTTTGGCCTGAGTTTATAATGTATTTTCCTTTGAATTAAAGTCGAAGTCCGTCAATGACTATAACATGTTTGTGTTTTATTTACTACAAGATATCCAGATCGACTCATACTTTAATAAAAGAATAGAATCAATCGATAACAATTTCGTAAGCAGCATAACAACTTATGTTATTAAATCAAATATTTAATTTAGAAATAGTTTCATTAATTCATTAAATTACATGTATTAGACATTCGGCCGACCTCTGTCCTAAATTTTCATGAAACATTCACATTCTAGACCGCTATTAAATCATCTCTTATTTTCCTAGGAACATATTTTACTCTTTAAGGATGAGCGAGAAAGAGACTGCTATATTCGTGAATTAAGTTGTTAATAATCTAATTATGGTTTATCGCCAATGGCGCCAATGTCGGTCTATAACTGTACGACCTACAAATATTCTTAAATATGAAGAATTTTCGTTTTCAAATGCCGTAATTCTTACATCCGCCATTATGGAAATTATGATAATGTCTTGTTTTATTTTTGTTTACTACAATCTTAAATACTATAAATCAGATTTATCGATATATATTCGGGTTTCTTTTATATTTTAGTTAAAAGATTCATTACCTTGGGGTTCTAAAATCTTCATGAGACTATCAGACATATTCTTATGTCGAGGTTGTGGACAAGAAGAGACTAGACATATCCTCTTTGAGGCTCACAGCTATGCTGAAATTCCTCTTTGGGACGTTACCAATTATGATAAAACAATAAGCAAGTTGACGTACTGGGAGGGACTTCCAGAAGGATGCACAAATGGCTAATGAGGCTAAGTGCTGTGGGGTTGCACTATCCTCCCAACTCATCAGAACAGAGAGGATTTTTTATTTAATTTTTTTAGATTTTTCATGCTATTTATTTGTTTTTTCTTTCGATTAATTTTCTCAAAGTAAAGAAGGAATGTGTTCATAATCTCCATTTCAAGACCTACCATTTCTCTTTTTCAAAGTATATTATATTGAGTGACAAGGGCAGAAAACGAGCTTTAGCAGCTTGAGATAGTTAAGGGTTGCTAAAGCGTTTCCTGCATGAGTGACACACAAATATTCCAGTTTCCAAACACGTCAGGTAGTAGTATATTAAGTACCAAGTGTCAAAAACGTTACTTTAGTCACGAGTTTTCTGAAACGAGTGACTAAAGATGTTTTTGACACTAAGTGCTTACTATACTTTTTCTACGCTCGCAGGAGAATAAACATAGTTATATTATATTAGTTTAATTATATTCACAAAATGACAGACAATGATGACTGATGTGTCATTAGAGAGTTATTGGGAACACGAATTTACTGCCTTGCAGTAATTGTGATGACCTTAAATAAATAGTCCTCAACCTTAAAACAAACTTAAAATTTGGAGTTAGTATTAGTTAGTATGTACATTGTTTTTAAAAATGTAACCTTACTTTTTCAAAGTACATACGTTTTTATCTTCATTGGAAAATATCTATTATTATTATTATTTTAAATTCATTTAATCTATTAATTTTTATCAATTATTACTTTTCGGTTCACATTTTTTTTAGTATTGAAACTAATTAAGGATGGAGGATATTCTACAAGTAGCTATTATGGCAGACAACTATGAGGAAATATACATCATTTTATTTGACGGGGGAAGAACGGATAACTTGAAAGTGTGAAAAAAGTTAGGTTGAGTCCAGTCCAGTTGTTTATTTATTTATTTATTTATTTAACGGATTCACCAATTACAAGTAATGACAATAATTATAATATTACAGTGAGCTAATTTAAGAATCTAATAATCTAAGCATACATTTCTAATTGAGTTCTTAAACATACTTAAAGAGTTAACAAATGGATCAATATCATATTTATTAAACCATCTCAAACCTCTAGAAACAGGTGAGTTGTAACCGTAATTTGTGTTATGATTTTTTATTGAAAATAATGGAGGGTTTCTAGTTCTATGAGAAGTAACAAGAAGGTTAATTTGATGCAAAAGATTTGGACAATCAGCTCCACCAGATAAGATTTTATAAACTAATATCAAATCAGAGTGAAAACGACGTGTTGTGATATCAGTTAGGCTTAGAGTGTTTAAAATATTATGGTAATTAAATTGTAGATACGTACCCATTTTGAATGAAGTATATTTCAGAAATCTGATTTCAACATTTTCAATTCTCACAATGTCACATTTATAATAAGGAGACCACACTACAGAGGCATACTGTAAGTGAGGACGTACCAAAGAACAGTACAATGTTTTGAGAGTATTACAAGAGAATTGTTTGCCATTCCTCATCAGAAACCCCAACATTCTACTACTCTTTGCAGACACATTATTCATGTGACCTTTGAATGATAATTGCTGGTTTATTGTAACCCCAAGGTCTTTTATTTCGTTGACTCTATCATTGATGTTATAATCATAGTTAAGAAGATGTTTTGATCTCGAAAAAGTGATAATATGGCATTTCTCTATATTGAGTTGTAAGTTGTTTGTTCTGGACCAATTAAATAATGTATCTAAGTCGTTCTGGAGGATTTGACTATCTAATATATCAGTAATTGGAAAAAATAATTTAAGATCATCAGCAAACATTAAAAATTCAGCATGTTGAAGATGTCACCAATATCGTTCACAAACAGGTTGAATAATAATGGACCACAATGTGAGCCCTGTGGTACACCAGAGGTAACAGGAATTGTGTTTGGAATATAATTGTTTATTCTGACACATTGATAACGATGAGATAGAAAGCTTTCAATCCAATTCAAAATGTTAGTCCCAAATCCTAATGCTCTCAATTTTTCCAGAAGTATCGAATGGTTAACTCTATCAAATGCTTTGGAGAAATCCGTATAGACAGAATCTATCTGGATACCTTTCTCCAAAGCAACTAACAAATATTGCTTGTAGGAGAGTAAATTTGTGGAAGTTGATTTTCCCAAGCGGAAACCATGTTGTTCTGGAATAATTATATTTTTACATGTCCATGTAAGTTCACAGGTAACTAATTTGTCCATTAATTTAGGTATTGAAGATTGAATACTTATTCCTCTGTAATTTGAAATATTTTCCCTATCACCAGTTGTGTCACAAATGACACAGATCACCTACAAATTGTGACATATAAATATGAAACATGAAATAAAGTCGGGATAGTGCACTGCAGTAATCGCGCACAAATAAGGACAAGCACTAACCTTAATAATGTTTCCCTTATTTAAAACATCAAATGCGCATGCGTATATGTCACTATAAGGACAGCACTATTACTGCTTGACCATATAAAAGTTTCAATAACTCTCTATTGAAACATCAAATGACACAGAACTATAACATTATCACGGAACATTAAATATAAATTAAAGAAGATAAACTTGATGTGACGTTTAAGAAACAAAACATAAACGATATGTGACTTTTCACACTTTGAACTCTAGTGTTTAAAATGATGTTTTGCGAATGTCCAACCCGTGTTTTAGATGCAACTATAATATGCAATAGTTAATACCTTGCGTGCTAAATAGTATATTATTAAACGAGCAATTTATGATAGCCATAATTCACGATGGGTGACGTTTGCGTCACGAGCCGCAGGCGAGGGGCGCAAGTCACCCAAGTGAATTATGGCCATGAATTGCGAGTAGAATACTATACTTTGTCCACGACACTTAATTTATCTATTAATAAATAAAAGTCAGTAGCGATTTGGCATATTACTAACCTCAAAATGTTGTGGCATCTACTTCAAATAATTTGACATATATAGAGATGGGCGATACTGTAGAAAGTATCAATACAACATACCGTTATAAATATATTGTTTTAAAATACTTAATATTAGAAAATATCTTTATGAAAAGTATCAATACTAAAAATTACAATATTTTATAAATACGATATATGTCAGAAACAAATTTCCTGAACAAAATACACATATTTAATAGTTTATTTCATATTGTACCCCCATCTCTAGTCGTGAATTATGAACCATAATACACTACAGTGTATTATGAACCATAATTCACGACAGTTGATATATGGGTACCATATACCTTTAGTTAGGAGGTAAAATATTGACTTATTATTAGGTGGTCGTGGACAAAAGTATACTTTTATACGCTAGTAGATAAACTTGCATTTTGATGAATATTTGATATTTTTATAGGATATATTTGACTAATCTATCAATTAACAATTCCCCAAAATATCGAAAACAAACCATCGTATATAACTGCCAAGAAAACAATGCCGTAATTCCAGACATTGATTCCCAGCCAACGCACAAATATCCTGTTTCGTTTTAAACAATCTATATGTGATTTTATTTGTTCACAATTACTGATTACCACATTCTTTGATTTATGAATACATTTCCGTATTTCGTTAATATTCAATTCCATTCAATAATGATTAAAAGGGATTATTTTATTACCGAACCTGTCTATAAAAGCAATCAAAATCCGTTTTGTTTTTAGATACGAGTCGAAAAAAAAATGTTACGCAATTAATGTAATGTCGAGTTATGTGGAGTGTGAAAATATCAAGTAATTGACATACTTTGCAGACGTCTCTTCTAGACTAGAAGTGAAGGTAGAGTACCACAGTAAATTGTTTAGATTGTTGTACCTTCTACCGAGGAATAATCTTCTTAAGGCTGGCTCACACGTTTTGTGATATATTAAAAACACTTAATATTGAACTAGTGTATGGAAAAATATTGAAAATTAGCACAAATATTCGCCAGTGATAGTTTTGTCCTTTTCAAGGTAATCGATGTGAATGTAGTTCCCAAAAAACTGTGGCCATTACTTTGTTGGCCAAAAGACCCTCCTTCCTCCTTCCTCCTTCCTCCTTCCTCCTTCCTCCTTCCTCCTTCCTCTTTAATATACATTCATTTGAAGAAGCCTAATGTCAAAAGTTCAGTTAAGATGCCTACAGCCACAGCCACTTGAAGCACGTTCATTCTCCATTCGTCCAACATATTTCCAAAAATTTTAAGGCCGCAATTATACTTCTTTGGTTACAGGTTGAAGTTGATAGATATTTCAATTCATTATCAACTAATAAAAAAACCGCCCAAGTGTGAGTCGAACTCGCGAACGAAGAGTTCCATATCATTATCTACAGGGTGTCTCATTATATTCTGACTGTTTTCAAGAGCTTATATCTTCGAAACGGTTCTAGATAATATGATGCGGTTTCCACAGTTAGGTTTAAAATTACCGTGAGTTTTGTTGTGACACATTTATATAAATGGCGTACTTCCGGTTTACCCGCTAGAAAAGTGGCCCATTTTCAGAATACAGTAGATGTAATTTTTTACATGGGACACCCTGTATATTAAGCAATTTCTTGAAAGACTCATATTTTTACTTTATAACGGTACTTTAAAGTTTAAAATCGGTGCACAGAAAGCGAAGTTAGATAACTTTAACTAGGATACTGTAATGAATTAGATATAAAGTTGGAACTTTATTAGCTAAAGTGAACTGTAAAAAACAAATAAAAACATGTTTCAGGGCACTCTAAAACAAATGTTCGATGTGTCTTCCTTCTTGGTCTATACATTTGTGGAATCGAACCAAGTTGTCAAATGCTGCTGTCAGCATTTCAAGAGGAATATTTTCCATTACCTGCTGTATGTTATTTTTTAATTCCTCAATAGTATCAGGCATCGGGTTGTAGACTCTATCTTTCACAAATTCCTATACAAAAAAATCTGGGACAGTCAGGTCTGGGGAATTTGGAGGCCATTCTATTGGACCAGTCCTACCAATCCAATTATTTCCAAATTGTTGGTTAACAGATTCTCTTGCTATGTTGGAATGTGGAGCCCCGTCTTATTGAAAGCAAACATTTTGGTTGAAAATACCATCTTGTTCTAACTGGTTCTAACACAATGTGACGTTCTGTCAATGATCGCAATATTTTTGTGATGTGACATATTAACGCCTCCTTGATTATTATTTATTAATAAGATATCTGAATCATTACAGTATCCCAGTTAAAGTTACCTAACTTCGCTTTCTGTGCACTGATATTAAACTTTGTACCTACCGATAAAAAGTAAAAATATGAGTCTTTCAAGAAATTGCTTAATATACAGGGTGTCCCATTTAAAAAATTACATCTACTGTATTCTGAAAATACGCCACATTTCTAGCGGGTAAACCGGAAGGAATGTGACACAACAAAACTCACGGTAATTTTCATTACCCTGTATCTCGTTAACAAAGCACTTTTCATGCTCCTAAATCATAATTAGTTATTTAACTCTTTGTGGTCGCAGCTCCCTGTATATCTGTATAATGATATTGTAATTCGTAGCGATACAATATTATTACTATTATCATGAATGTTTTATTAAAAATATTCGTGGAAAGTTTTATTTTTCGCGAAGGGTTCATAGCTATAACGTATCCGATGGATTTTTGAAACGTACAAACCGTACCTTACAAGTAGTTGTAAATCTTAATGATCGCGCCTGTTGCATTGCTTTTATTGGTCAGATAATTTTCGATGTGAGACTATTCAGCAACAAGGTCATCTCAGTGCAAAGACTTATAATTATTATTACTGCTCCAAGATATGGTTTATTTTTATACTTATATGTCTTGAGAACACGGATTTTCCCTTTTTTTTTGTTTTTTTGTTTGTCATTATATACATTTTTTATTGACTGAAACGATTTATACAGAGCATTTCAACGGAAACTAATTCAGAATGGAAACTACTGGGTCCTCCGTAAGGAAGAACACGTTAAAAACTTAACAATGCCATATGTTAAGGTTTTATCAGAAAAAATTAATTAATTAATTAATTAAGATTGGTAATCAATTCAATATTCCAACTAGATTTAAATCTAATAATACCTTGAGATCTATACTACCAAAAAATGGAGAACACTCTTCTAAAAGTTTATTTAGGTGAAACATCTAGACCATTGAAAACCTAAATAAATTAACACAAAAAGTATATTAAAGTTAGCTCTTTAGGTCAGGTATTTGCAAACGTGCTTGGGAAGATGGGCATCATATTCAATGGCATTCGGCGCACATAATATTGAAAGAGCCTCATAATAATGCAACTGAATGCGGATAAATGTGAAGCTAGTATTTCAGGAGCGGGTAAATATACAACACGGCTCCATCAACTGCGCAAGTCCAAGTAATTGGATTAATGGCGGGATATTCTGCACTACATTTAAATCGAAAAACTTGTCAGTGTCACTCACTTCACTTCAAATAAATATGTAAATATCAGAAATATAAAACTAAAAAAAAACAAGAAAACCCAGGCCCAAACCCGGATGATCAAAGTGTAACTATCTATAGAAATATGAGAAAATAAGAAATAAAAAACAAAAAAAAACAAGAAAACCCAGGCCCAAACCCGGTTGATCAAAGTGTAACTATGTATAGAAATATCAGAAAATAAGAAATAAAAAACAAAAAAACCAAGCACCTAACCCGGTTTCGAACCTACGACCCCTGAGTTGTAAGCTCAATACCCTACCAACTGCGCTAAACAGCTCACATTGGATACATCGAATAGAAGGTTAAAAGCTGCTTGGACGAATGCGCACCTCAACTACTAAATTTGAGGTGGTGGGTGGAGCCGTGTTGTAGATTTACCCGCTCCTAGTATTTCAGCCGAATGTAGTCAAATTTGGTTACCAATGTTAGAAAGAGAAATTTTCAATAATCAATTAAACTCCGATTCAAAGAAGAATGGGCCAGAGGCGTCACAGCCTACGTCATCATGGTATTTGTAAATAATCTAAAGAAACTATGTTGCATAAAGATAACTTTCATACGATCAGATTCCTAGTAGACTGTTAGGATGTCATACAAAAAAAGATTTTATTTCACATTTTATCAAGAATTTGATCTACTGGGAATGGACAATAAAAATTAAATAAACATTTTTTTAAGCTTCAAAATATTATTGATTGTCTAGTTGTCGAATTTTTTCATTAATAACAGATAGGGACCAGAAATAAAAAAAAAACTGAATTGTTCTTGATAATTGTAACTGGAAAGATATCGAAACGTTGAATTAAAAAATATAAAAAAGATTTTGGTTAAATTTCCCAAAATAATTAGCAAAAATAATTAATATTTTGGTATTTGTTCATGAATAACAGGATTGTAACTCAACTTTATTTTAGGAAGGAAACAATTTACAATATGTGATGAAAACTATATGCATAAACACCAAAGTCGGAGATTTCACTGAGATAATGTGAAATAATGTTATCCAAGACTGGGAGTTGACATGGCTGTAAAAAGGGCTATGAATCTGACAAGTGCAAGTAAAAAATATGCAAGAGACAATATTTAAAAAAAAATACTGTCTAACTGGGAAATATACATTTTATTTGCGTCTAGTAATAAGCTAAATATAACTCTTGCATCGAAAATTTTGACAGTAGGGATATAAGTTTTAACGTCAATAATTTGGTCCTTGGTTTTAGTGTTTTGTAGTTTGTGGGTTTTTGCTTTCGCTTTAAAATATTGACATCCTTAGATAATTTGTGCAGCTCTGTTGATCTTCATCTCGGAGTACATTTCGAACTATTGCAAGATATTATTGCCCATGTATCTACAAAAAAAAACAAGATTTTCTCCAAATTCTCCGTCTTTTCTTCTTTATGCTTCTAGCTTTGTATGCTTAAACCACTATTAAGCTCGTGAGAGCAATAATGTTTTTTAACTTAAAATCCACCTTCATAATAAATGATCGGTCACTGGAACGTTACCGAAACTAAAAATATAAAAAATACTGATTATTGAATATTGATTTCCCAAAAAATGAACAAAAAGAATAGGAACCATATTTCTGGAAATTAATATTATGAAAGTGCTCCCGACATGGTGACGGCTTCTAAAAACAAAAACAAAATAATAAGAAAACCAAGATAATTGATTATTGAAAATTACTATTTGTAATATGTATATTCAATTACTATGTAAATTTATGTTTTTGTTACCCAAGCTTATACACTTATTTATTTATTCGTGTATTTCTTGAAGCATTATCTATAAAATAAATTATGTTGCAAAGAAAACAAAGAATAAATTGCGTTGGTTATAAAATCACATCATTTATTGGACTGTAAAAGCTGTAGGGAGGGTAAAAGAGAGAGAGGGAGACAAAATTATAAATGAGAAAAGAAAGACTACCGCAATGAATGAGGCATTGCTGCATCGACTACCAACTGTCCCGACACGACTTGGGACTCTTCTGTCATCCCTTTTGATGAATTACCCTCTAGGGACAACGTTCCGTACGTCCGGGGAGAAGTTCAGCTCGTACACAGCGGCGGAGAAATAAAAAGGCAGAACATGCACTGCGTTTATATGGAGAATTTTTTTAAAACTTTGTATTTATAAAATGGTATTGATCTATACTGGGATATGGAAATGTATCACACTAAGAAATGTGATTGTAATATGTCCACATAAAATTCCTTTAAATGGCTAGCCAGGTCGAATGATATATCACAGAAAAGTTTAATTCTTCCTTTTATTTAACATTTTGAAAGTTGAGGATTATGGCACATTTTTCAGAAAGACTAATGTTTTTAAAGATTTAAATCCTGAATGTTCTCCTATTGGTAGATCTATGGTTGCAGGATTAATAAATATAATCAAACTGGTACCGTAAAGGATCGTCCAAGGTGTGGTAGACCAAAAAATGCAACTTATGAAAATAATAAGACTGTAGAGGTACTGGTAGATAATCCTTAAACATCTGCAAGGTATTGATACTTATTAGACTGTAATCCACGCTTGGTGAAGGAAGATCATACACAACGTCCACAAAAAATTTGATTAAATAGAACGTATGCTAAATATCTTGATCTGTGCCAAATTGAAATTATATATCTGAGAAAAACGCACAATTTCCAAATGTGACGTACCTTCATACAAACAGATTTTAGGATATGTTTAAATGCAATTTTCCCTTATAGATGCAGTGGTAAAAAAGTGGCCGACGATATCACCCTCTTGTATTTTTTTTTCTGTGGCTAACTGAAATACCGCGTAGCTTTGAAGATCGAGAGATTGTATCATTGTCAACAATAACCAACAATTTGACCACTTATTTAAGTGAAGAAACTGCAACGTAGCAAACTTTTTAGCTATAAATTTTTGTTTGAAAGAGAAAAAAATAAGCTTTTCTATAATGCATCAATCGACCTCAGATGTCATCTAAACAACTTCAACAAGGAGGCCGTACGCCAAACGATGAAGTCCAAAAAATTTGACGAGGCCTCTGAAAAATACAGATCACATCGTCCCAATATGATCCCTGTTTTTTACAGTCATCTGGTGTAAAGCCGTTTCAAAGTTTTTGGAGACGGGTTCTCAACTCTTGGACGGTTCTTGCGGGTTTTTTTATAATAAGCCACAAGGTGTCAGTCTGCAATAGTTTTGGACTATTAGACGTCCGAAATATTGTGCTCCATCATCTGCATGTCAAGCGGCGCAATCTTGTTCCAGTAACAAATTTCAAACGATTGTGCTAACTCTACTGGGCTTGTAACAGTCTTGATTGTGATGATATAAATAACCAACATTTTGGGATATAAACATTGTTGTCCAATTAAGTGAACATAATTATTTATAGACTTCATTTTATGGAAAATAGTTTGTCATATGCTAGAAACTGTAAAGAGGCATCGAAAGTCATTTGGAGCCATCGCCTCACATGACCATGGAAAAAAATTCTATCTATCACTGGAAATTTGAGGTAAATATGGAATTGGACGGAAGATAACTTTCTAGCAGAGCCGAATTAACAAGCATGAAAATTTGAAAATAAAATGCCCTTGTCTATTGTTTACCTAATACTGGAGTTTTTATTGTTAATTATTGCTCTATCCCAACACTATAAGTAATTTTGTGGTGAATTAGATCAATATTGGAAGTTACCTCCTTCGTTAGAAAAAACATGAAGAAATCGACCAAACTTGAACTTTTTATAAATTAGTAAACGTCAGTGTAAAGCAAAAGCTAACATTTTATACCACTCACGTTTATATTGAATTGTAATAAAATTATTTGCCGCGATCCCACTGTCTACACCTCTGACACCCTTCTAACTATACTACCCTTTCAAATCACGACAAAGCCACCCTTTCTTTACTTTCTGACCTCTCATGCATCTAACATGCGATGTTATGCTGCTTTTTTCTTTTCATGGATGACCCAAATAATCAATGAACCCTTTTTTTTCGTCACTATCACCCTTTTCTACTACTACTACTAGAATATTTTTCTAGTGTTAATTTCTTTAATGGCACTTAAAACGATGGCATTGTTAGCAGGTAGCTACTGAAAGAAAAAATAATTTTTTTGTACTTTCGCACGTGACTATGCACCCATACACTGAGAATAAATATTTTCAATTAAAGTACGAAATTGAAGATTATTCATACTTGGTACAGAGAGTATATCAAAAATTGTTTTTATTGAAAATTAGAAATTTAATAATTTTCAAAATTGAATACATGAATGAAAAACATATTTTTTCTACTACCGTGTGTAAAGTACGTACTTTAGACACATTTTCGAGTGCGTAAAACTTTATTTTACGCACTAGTGCGTAAAGAAAAAATTCCAATATGTATGTAGTTATAGATATCTAGTCTTATAAAATTATAGGTATATTAAACGGATATTAAATCTAAGTTTTTTTTATAAATTGGAGATAGAAACCTATAGTATTCGGTAAAGTAACCTAATAATAATAATTAAATAATTATTGAGTATGTACTGGAAATAATACGGTAAATAGGCATAAGTTGGCGGTGAGTGACTGACATTTCTTTGTGAATTGAATCTGACATTTAAAATTTAAATTGAGATCTTCCGACTATACCTAGGGTAAGCAATTGTATTTTATATTTAAGAATTGAATATTTTTAGAAAACTATGATGTTATTTTAGATAATTATAAAAATAAAGATGGATTCCTCTGACGATCTCTCAGATTACTTGACAAATACACCACCAAATATATTAGATGTGGCACAGAATGCTGCGAATTATTTACTGCCCCAAAAATCCATGAGTATTTACGAAATAGTATATTACGTAACGTGTGCGGAAAGTGACATTTTTCACACGAGTGGGAAGTATTGTCTCACGAGCGCAGCCGAGTGAGACAATCCCACGAGTGTGAAAAATCACTTTCGCACAAGTTATGTACACTATTTTTCCTACGACCACGCGATATACTTTTACCAAATTAGGCATGTATAATCTTGCTTTTTTATGTAGATGTGAGAGGTTTTACATATGTGTATTTGTAAATACTTTATATGGTTTTGATTACTTACCTTTGAAATTGGCCCAGAAAATTGTGATTTTTATGCAATGGAAAAAAGTACCTTTATAAAAAAGTTAGAATTAATATTTAACTTGTTGCCTACCTGTAGGAGATTGAAAGTATTAACTAGCTATTTTAAGGATTCATTGTTCAAATAATTGAAAACGGATATTTATTGTTTTAATAACATGAAAGTCCAATAAATGTCGATATAAACACATTTTATTTTGGAGAATAAATAAACTGTTGTGTATATTTCCTTAGCGCTTATTATAGTATCTTGGACAAGAACCATAAGGTACAACAGTGGGATGGCCGAGCGGTCTAGGCATCCGTGGGCTCGATTTTTGACAAGCAGTAGGGTGGTTCGAGTCCGGGCTCGGTATTTTTTTTTTTTAATTTTAAATGAAATAAATAGATTATATTATATTTTTATATGGACAAATCAACTTAGGAAATAAGCATTTCACATATACATATTAATTTGCGGAGTAAAAAGACTAGCATTTCAACATTCAATTTGACAGCTTTTTTATCCGCACACGTACGGATAAGATTTTTTTCCGTACGCGTATGAATAAAGGTCACTTTCCATAGAACTAGTCAGTGCGATATATGTCACTTTCCTATGTGGTCGTAGGAAAAAAATATATCTTATTAGAAATTAATAATAGCGTTAAAGATTCTTCTAAAGAAAAATTTAACTTACTTTACGCACTAGTGCGTAAAGAAAATTACTATTAAACTTTTGTATTTTAATTAAATATTCGCTAGTAGAAAAAATATTGTATGCAATTCGTGTGTAAAGACCTTTTTTTCGACTCATGTGATTGTTGCATTCGCCTGCGGCTCATGCGACAATATTCACATTCGTCAAAAAAAGGCTACTTTACACACTTGTTACATAAATAACTATTTTCTCTAATTTTTGGAACTTTAGTTCTTTACGTCAGGTTAGGTTTGAGCGACCGGGGGTCGCGACGCAAAAGATCTGACCGTTACGTTACGGTTATGTTACGTTACTTTTTTATGTGCCTTGCTTGCGTGCGTGTGCTCTCTCCTGAGTCTCTCTCTCGTTTACGAAGCAGCGATTCATATGCTTCGGCCGGGAATCGAACCCGGGACCGCCCGCGTAGTAGGCGAGCATTCTACCACTGAACCACCGATGCTACATTAAAATTCTATGCAAAGCTGGTATTCGCAGTGCTGGTGATCTACTTGAATTTGTTCGGATAAATTTTTACTATTTCCATAATTTTTTTGCGCGATTGATCTTTTTTGTTTATTTACAGCATCGGTTGTCAGGACAGTAGGTTGTGTTTACTGGTTTCTAAGTTTAACACGTCGGTAAGTGATTTACTTACCGTTCAGATGTCGAAAAGTAATAAATAAATATCACCAAAATGCAAAATATATTTTAAACTGATCGAGAAGTATAAATGTCACTTTTGACATTTCGTTCATTTCGAAGAAATTTAAATTATTTTATTCGGAATTTATTTCAATACGATCGCGCAAAAAATGGTATAAGCATTTCGAACGTTAAGGGTAATTACAACGTTTGCATGTAGATTCCTCTCGTAAAATTGGACAAAATGATATGAGGATTAAGGAGTCTAGCACATTTACTTTTCGAAATACAGGGTGTTGAAATTTTGAAAACTTGAATGTTTTAATTCGATAACTTTAAAATGGATGGATAAATTGATTTGACATTTGGCAGGTTGTTTTTAAATGTAAAAGGGCATATTTTGATAGAAATAGTAGTTTGTGCAACTAGTGTGGATATGATGGCCATATCGCACGAGGACAAAGTTTGAGCACGACGCCGTAGGCGGAGTGCTCAATCGTTCAAGTGCGATATGGACAATCCACACGAGTCGAACAGCATATTTTTTCTACGACCCACTTAAAAAAATCTAGAAAATAAAAATTTCTATAAACTGTAATATAACTTCAAATTAAAAATTTTACAATTCAATTTTATGTTTCCACTAATTTTTTTGTGGTAAACGTACAGTTCTTGAATGCCCAATTTGTATAATGCTACGGTTTCCCTTTTTAAATATACGATGCTGTTATAAGTAGATGTTGCCAGTCGGACTCCCTCATGAAGGGTACCGTAAATAATGAATATTCTGCTAAATATTTCAAACGTCTACCTGTTGTCGTTATTAATATCAAGCAGAATAATTATTTAAAAATAAAATTAACAATTGAAAAAAACTTCTTCACGGGGAATCGAACCCGGGTCTACCGCGTGAGAGTCTGGTTCGCTTACTACTCGACCACCGAGGAATATGCAAATTGTTTATCTATAACGTCAGATGTATTACATGATTTTTGCTTAAAAGGAACTAAAGTTCCTACCGTGTGTCCCGCGAGACTTCCTACCTTTTTTTGTGTTCAATTCCATGGACTTGTTCTCAAAGGATCCTCAATTTTTTTCAGGATATGGATTTTCGAATAATAAAATCACACCTTAATGGCAGATTGTACTACTTTTTAGTTGACTTGTTTTTTAAATTGTAACCAAAAAATAAAATTGAAGATTTAGTAATCCAGTTATATTCCTTTTAACGATTGGAATTTTATATTCATTTTTCAAAATTAAAAATTAAGTATTTGCATGGAATGATTCAAAATTTCAAAAATATCCTAAAAAAATAAAAAACTCCTCTTTTAAAGTTTAAGTATCTTTTGAGTACGAGTATTACATAAAAAAAATGAGACAAAATAAAATAACAGTTTTTGATAGTTCAATTTTGAAACTTGTCGATTTTTCAAAAAATAATTTTTATATATATTTTATTGTAGTATGTATCCTGTTTAAGACGATGATTTGTATAAAAGTTTATAATTTTATAATTTTTTGTTTAGTAAAGCTTAAGTTTTCGATAAAAGATTAGATACCAAAATTCGTTCGAATCAAAGGGATCTATTTATTTTGGAATCAGTGTTTTTAGTTCGAAAACACTTTCACAATTTAACTGAACATAGTTCCACTCCTAGAAGAAAAAATTTCGATATTTGATTAACAATGACCACCTTTTTTATATTTTGTTATTTATTTTAATTTTATATTTTATCTAGGTATTTTTTGGCAATAAAATTTATATTTTTTCATAACAATAAAGATTATCTCTCTCTACTATTCCAAATGGTTCAAAAAATTTGCTAAAAGGATTGGTATGGATACAAAAAAAAAGTTAAAGCCTAATACCTCTTCACGATCTACAGAAGTGTCTTATTTTGCAAATGAAGAATCAATGTAACCTTATATCCAGTTAGACAGTGAATAACATTTAAAATTAATATGTGAAGAATTCAGAAAGAAATATTATTAACCCAACAAGACAATGCCCAAACATCAATCAAGGGAAACAATTAATAATTACCTATTGTATTTTTGTTTAAAACTTCACTTTTTATATATTTTTTTCCTACTATGATACTTATGGGTATATTCATTTCCATTTAATTAGTTAGGCAAAAAATAATTTAACGAATATACACAAGCATTAAAATAAAGATCATTTTTCATACCTAATGTCTTTTGTCAATAAGTTTTCGAAAATTTATCAAATTTATTTCGCTTAATGCCACTCTCTTGTTATATTACTACTGATAATTTAGCGTGTGATTGTTAAAACATTTATAGAAAACTACAGTGCTCCACAGAGTTACTGCAATTTTCAGTTCAATTTTTTTTCTTTTCGTTCAGCCCTATTTCTCCCGCCGTAACCGTAGAAGAATTTTTGTCAGTGTAACAAGTGAAAAAAACGTGGGTATCTTCGCACGCGACTTCATGTGCACAGACCTGGTGGGGTCGAAGGGTGTTTTCTGTTTTGAGCTCTAGTTGTTCTCTAGTTATGTGTGTTAGATGGCAATTAATCATTTTTTTTGTATATGATTAGATTATGCTGGTATATATCGGTGTAATGTTTGACTTGGGAACAATGGGACGTTTTAATGACATATAGACACGGTCTTAGTACACAGGGTTTTTTTAATATACTTTATTATAATTAATTCAAAATCCTGTAGTTATTTTTAGATATATTTATTACAATCGATTTCATGACAGTCTGTTAAAAAATATGCCCTCTTTCAGAAATATACGCCTGTTTGGATTAAGTAGGACAACATGGACTGAAGACGAGCACTAACAACTATTATTTTTCAATTTTAAATATGAAATAAGCAGCATTTTTTTTGACGACTGGAATTGATTTCACGGTTCAATTATATATTTTCTAATATTAAATCTAGTGTATTCGTAGATGCTCAAAAAGTCCGCGATCTTGTTCAACGCATAGTTCAACTCCTGTAGAAAAAACGGCATTTTCTATTTCCATTCAAGGCAAGCGATGAATTTTCATTTTAAAATCTGAGGATCATATTTTCGGTGATTGTAAAAATAGACTGGAAAGCAGTCTTGCCCTCAAAAGTAAAAATCTAAAACGGCCAGGTTGGCTCTTCCTAGCTCATCGATATGTATATTCCGCATTTAGATGTTCTCGCACATTACTACACCCCTCTACACCATTATGGAAGCCCTATCATCATCTATATTTGTGAAAATTCACTCGGCATCTTTCAAGCGGAAATTGATGTAAAAGAAAGATGTGCACAATTCAATTTGGATAAGAACTATCCTATGCAGAATATCGTGGCAGTTTATAAAACTGAAAATACGAGTAGATATATCTTGTTCCGAAAGTTGCATATTTCAGTTTAATTGCAAATTTCGACTGAACCATGAATTTTAAAATAGTAAATTGCTAATTTTCCAATCTTAATTAAAATTTAACACAAATGAATTATGAATTCACTGATTTTAAATTAGCTTCAACGGTTTTTGGCTACGACCAACCAATTTTCATTAGCTAATTACAAAATCCGAATAAAGAAAGGATTTAATTTGAAAGTTCTTGTCTTTGAAATGATAAAATGATCAACTCCCGGTTATTCGTTCTGCCATTACATCATTTCATAATTAGTATAATCAAATTTAAAGCACTGCAAATATTTTAACAAAAGGACTTATAATGTGAGTCTAAATTAAATGGAACACCAATAATATTTTAATGAGTTAGTTGAATTAAGGGGACCGTAATCTCTTATGTAAATTCCACACCAAATTCTAAGGGATAGATTGGTTTTCTTATATTAAGATATTCAGGTAGGTGCCCATTACCTAGTCGATATAATAAGTAAATAAATTGTTGCATAATTTATATTGACAGATCAAAGATACGAAGACCAAGGTCCAATACCAATTAAATTAAAATGAGCTATACTAGTACGTCCCTGACCATAGTCAGGAATCTATCTTGTTCTACGATTGTCATAAACCTAACCATAACTTTGCACATTTACCATTACATTTTCTATTTGATTTTGATTGTTTTCTTGGTGTATTTTTGTTGCAAAAGATCCAATTGCCATGAAATTGACATCGGTGTTACATAGAAAAACACACTCAGCAGACTGATGACTGGACTCTGGAGTGTAGTGATGTAGCTGTTTCATCCATTTATTGCGCTTGAACATCTCCAAACTGTGCTCAGAATCATCAAAAGGTTGTTGTTTTTGATCGATTGTGAGCTTACGCAGCACCAACTTTACACAGTGCTTTCGCATGCCCAAATATTCGTGAATGACATGATGTACACGTTCGGGTGGTATCTTTACAATGTCTGCTATCACTTTCAATTTCACTTGACGGACATTCAACATTATTTTGTCATTTTCTTTCAACGTTTTCATCAGTCACAGCCTCTTTTGGGAGTACTCTGTTTCTTCGTCTTCGGTGCTTATTTCACCACGTTTGGCAATCAATAATGGTTGATTTTCCTGGCGCAGAGTTCAGAAACACTTCATCAAGCCAAGATTTTCCTTCAACTGTGTTTTTTCCTTTCAAAGAGCAATATTTTATCAGCACACAAAATTCTCTTTTTTCATTTTTTTTTTCAATCACAAAAGAGGTTTCACTCAAAACTCAATATCTCACGAAATAATCGTCCGATTGCTGTCAAATTTTGACACGAATCGTTTGAAAGTTGGTACTAACTGAAAATCATATGTATTCAATTATAGTACCGCTTGTACCGCTTCTATGTGTCAGAAGTATGTACTTGTAAAAATTGTCAAATTCCTACCTACCTACCATTTTATTATTTCTTCGTGAAATCGTTTTTATTGCAATGAAAAAGTCTACTTCACAAATATTATTTGTAAAATGTATTCGTAAAGCATGTTTAGAGTATTCCTATAAACGTCTATTGTTATAATTTCTTACTACTTCTATTCCGTAAAGCAGAGTTGGGGAATAAATGTAGTTCAATGTACCCCATGCATTTTTTACTTTTTATTTCGATTACCTACAATGCGTGTTTTTTAGTTTTTGGAACTTTAGTTCTTTACGCCAGGTTATGTTTGAGCGACCAGGGGTCGCGACGCAAAAGATCTGACCGTTACGCGTTACGTTACGCTACGTTATGTTACATTGCTTCGTTATGTGCCTTGCTTTTGCGTTCTTGTGCCTCCTTAGTCTCTCTCTCGTTTACGAAGCAGCGATTCATAATAATAAATAATCTGCTCCTGCCCGGATTCGAACCCGGGCCGCCCGCGTGTAATGCGAGCATTGTAACCACTGAACCACCGATGCTATATCAAAATTTTATGCAAAGCTGGTATTCGCAGTGCTAGTGATCTACTTGAATTTGTTCGGATAAATTTTTACTAATATTTCCATAATTTTTTTTGCGCGATTAAGGGGTCTAGCTACTTTTAGAAATACAGGAAATTTTGAAAACTTGAATGTTTCAATTCGATAACTTTAAAATGGATGGATAAATTGATTTGACATTTGGCAGGTAGTTTTTAAATGTAAAAGGGCAAAAGGCGGAGTGCTCAATCGTTCAAGTGCGATATGGACAATCCACACGAGTCGAGCAGCATATTTTTTCTACGACCCACTTAGGAAAAAATCTAGAAAATAAAAATTTCTATAAACTGTAATATAACTTCAAATTAAAAATTTAACAATTCAATTTTATGTTTCCACTAATTTTGTGGTAAACGAATGTCCAATTTGTATAATGCTACGGTTTCCTTTTTTAAATATGCGATGCTGTTATAAGTAGATGTTGCCAGTCGGACTCCCTCATGGAGGGTATCGTACCATTATCTA
>CAJUYI010000012.1:531962-568762 GCA_910591695.1 Galerucella pusilla | reverse complement strand
TAGATCTTTCCAATGGTCAGATCTTCTCTTTTTCTCGGCATTACTTACACATACATACATAGGTAAAACTAATACTAAAAACGACAACAAAATTAGCAAACCCAACTTTTAAATGAAAATGTGGCAATCTTTCTTTTGCGATACGCTCACTATTCCATGAAATAAAATTTAATTTATTTCCAATTTTGTAGCACCGCCTAAACAAATGGGACCTCCCGTAGAACTTCGTCGGAAATTGATGCTGATACAAAAATAAATTGTGTGCTCAGTCTCCGGTTTTATGATTATTAAAAAAAAAAAAGTAAATTGAGAGGAAGCTAATACGTATTCATAGCTTGGTGCTTTAGAATTTAGAGCCCTGTCTTGATACGACTCGAATTTTTATAGTCGTCCTTTTGTTAGATTGTTTCAGTGATTTTTAAAAGGAAAACGAGATATTTATTCTTTCTAAAATGTTTAAAACCAAAAAAAAAAAATTTCAAATGAGCAAACTTGGTATTTTATGTGGTTCACCAATTCACTGGTTTTAGGATAAAATTAGTTTTTCAAGCGATATTATTATTAACAACAATTCGAGGTCAAACTACCAGACATTATCTGTACCAGTAATATGTTTTGAACTCTCTATGAGAACTTTGAACTTTATTGTTATAGTTACGCTTATTTTTGTACATTTTATACAGAGCTCATTAATATAATGGAGAATTTAAAAAAAAAAACACCAAATTCAATTTTTTTCTATATTTAGTATGCTATTGAATTTTCTTTTTAGTTTTCCCACTTAAATTATTTAAGTGTAATGAGGGATTGGACGAGAGATCGCAAAAATGCTAAAACTGTAGATGTACTTGAAAACCACCAGCAGTGTAATTTAAGTGCCAAACGATAAATATTAGAGGGATATCGCAAGCTATTTTTTTATTGGGTTTCATCTATACGTTAATAACGTTTAGCGTGTTACGGAATTTAGGGGGAAATAAAGGAACCTTATTTAGGTGGTCGCTATTTTGACGGTTTGGATGGACACATGAATTGATCATAAATCGTTGAATTAATTATATTTAAAAGAAGAAGTTATGCTGAACAAACAAGAGCATGAAAACTAGACTAATATCACCTATTCCACAGATCCTCTCGTCTTAGTAGTCAAGTAGATTTTTCAGTGTATTTATGTTATTACACGAGAAAACAATAGCTTCCGATTGATATTACTTCGGCTTCGATACTTTTTAATCGGAGGTCGAGTGGCGTTTTATCAATAGATGTTAAAGAAAATACTATTATAATGCATTACAAAGTTTTTGAAAAGTACTTTTCAAAGAGCAGTCCATTCACTAACAAGCAACAACTACTTCTCTGGTTATATGCCACGACAGACATTAAAATGCACTTCTAACTTAAACGGGGATGGGATATCTGCACGATATAACCAACCATTCAGGGTTGTAATTAAAAGGGATAATATCACTTGTAGACTGCTTTCGGAGTATTTGCGAGTCATCAGTAAAAAGTATATATTATCCGTCCAGAAGCTCTGAGAGTTCCTGGACTGGAGACAATGCTGAAATCACATAAATACATTAATCTCAGTAAAGGAAATGTTAAGAATGCGATAATAGCGACAACTCCACATTTAACCACAAACCAAAATTCTATATTGACAAAAATCCATCTCGGTTTTGTAATTATTCGCTTAATTACAGTTTCCTGTAAAAAACTGTCATTTTAGTAATATACCTTGTACTGATGAGACGCAAATACGCCGAAACCGGTCTAAAGGCTATACTTGTCAAGTTGTCCCTTCTCCTTCTAATTACGTTATATCGTGTAGATATCCCAATAACTTAGATGTGTAATTCAATGTCTGTCGTGGCATATAGCCAGAGAAGTAGTTGTTGCTTCTAAGTGAACGGTCTAGTCTTTGAAAAGTATTTTTCAAAAACTTTGTAATGCGTTATAAAATTATCTTTGACATCTATTTATAAAACGCTCTACTAAAATGACAATTTTTTACAGGAAATTGTAATTAATAAAAGAAATATGTGTTGGATATGAGTATGTAGAAAACTTATAACATAGTCTTAAGAAAGACATTTAAACAGGGTGTATCACGACCAGCTTAAATTTTATGTACATTTCAACCTACCACAGAATAATTATCAAAGTTTGTGAACTTGAATGGAAAATTATAGCAAAATTAAGCAGAATATTTTAACAGACATGCTATTTCTGGATAAACCAGAGTTGAACGGAACTTGTTACCCTAAATTTCCCATTAAAAGGTAAGAGAGTAGTCTAATATTAACGGTATAGCTGCTGTGGAGCTAGGGTAGGGCGGGGCTAGTTGAGCATAGGGGCAAGTTGGGCAATCGAAATATCTCGAAAACTATACACGGCACGAGAAGGCATCAAATAGCGAAAAGAAGGAGTCGCGGGATGCGAACTCATCACGAGACTGCCAGTGGCGACTACTCGATCGAGTGAAGTACAAACGCGCATTGTTTTTTTTTGTAACCAAAAGTGAAATAATTATAAAGCGGAATATTTCGTCTGTAATAGTTATATGTTATCCGATTTTAATCAGGTGAGTGTTAAACTTCCATACATTCACAGTACTTTTGATATGTATAAATATTTAGGGTATAATTCTAACAGGTTTTTGACAACCTCACTTTTGTTTTGAAATTTCGGATTGGGGTTAGTTGAGCTTAACTAACCCCACGACTTAGAACTAAAGTTATATATTCTTTTTATTCTTTTTAGGATGCGGACTTACAAAAGAAAGACTACGAGATGTTACTTTACTCAAAACTTAAATGATGCTGCAATGCAAACCCACTAGCCTTGGTAGGGCAACATCATTTAATGCTCAGATGCTTAAGATACATTGATGTTTTGTTGATTCTATTTTCGGTTTATTATTCAAATCGGATTACTTATAATTGTGTTGTTTTGTCACTAAGAGACTTTAAATAAAAAGTTCAGTATCAAACAGAAATTTTATTTCATGTCTAGTTAACATTTAACTTATCATTTGGTTAGACATTCAAGTGCTCAATTTGCCCCATACCCTTGCTCAACTTACCTCACCCATGGGGTACGTTGAGCATACTTGACTTTCTGCATTTAATCAGCTGTAGCTCTCAAATTTGACTCCTAAGAAATAAATTACTATGGACACTTTTGCAAACAGATAAATTCGTGATCCTTCAGTATGCATAACAAGCCATTAATACTTATCGTTGAGGAGCTATAACCGCTCAAATGAAAAAGTGCTCAACTAGCCCCGCCCTACCCTATCATATTTTCATTAATATAGAGATTTAATTCGTCAAAGATAACTAACTACAAATTAAATAGGAAATCATATAATTAATTAATTAAAGAATAAATTTTTTTAAAAATGGGTTATTTTGTGCAGTTGATGCTCTGCAATCGTGCGTCAGTAGACACGCATGCATCGAACTGGGTCACGACGATGACGTCGTCGTGTTCGTCGTAGTCGTAGCACGGATAGCAGAAGGACGCGGGCGTCCTGAGGGCACTGAGGGCACGCTACGTAAAGTTAAAAAAATGCCACATCACACGATCACACAATTATCTATTTTATACCTAGGGAAATGTTGAAAAAGCATCTTAGTTTCAATACAAACTAAATCAATTTAGAAGAATTTAGAAATGGCTAGCGAAGGTTTTGTAAAAGCACAAACTGAACGTCAACAAATTTAATGACGTCACTCCATGGGGCAGCCATCTTTATGACGTAAAGTGCGTTTTGGCGGACTTTCAAATTTTATGATTTTCGAAGTCATTTTAGAAGTAAAGTTTATATTTTTTTGAAAAAATAGACATACAAGGTGTTAGGAGACTTTATAAAGCGTCAATTCCCACCAATAGCAAAATGTATGCTTGTACCCTATTGATAACTCAACTTTATTGCCACATCAATGGAATTATAGTTATTTATACTATAAGGAAGGGATATAAGGAACATTTAATGGTCGACAACAATTTTGTATACAATTATGGACAGCTTTGACCTATTTCTATAGCGTCATAAGCGTTGTCATTTTATTAAATAAGTCAAGCTGACAGTTTATTATTAAAAACTGAGAGAAATTGAAAGTACTGATTTGTTTAACATACAACTGGATATAGAAGAATCAGCAAATATCGCTTGATTCTCGCTGCTGCCAGAAAAATCAAGGAAGAGATATGAAGCAACGTATCAATACTTGCCACAAATGATGTCATAATTGTTACTAGGCATTTGCTTTCATGGCCTGTAGATCTGTTATATGTATTGTTATCTCTGTTCCTCTAATATTATATTATTAAACTATTTCGAAACACAATCAGATTAAAATTGGTAACTAGTTATTTTTGGAAATTGCGCTTAATACAATGGGCCTCAACAACAATCTACTTCATACCTGCAGCACTACTCAAATCAAAACTTGTTTTGAGCTGGTTAGAATTACCTTAACTTGTTAGAACCACCCAGTACAGTTAAACAGGGATTTGCATACATATGTGATATCAATATGACTGAAAAGAAGTATGGACAATAATTGTCAGTAAGTATTGTAGGGCAGTTGGTTCATTCCCTTATGGTACATTGGTATTCCTGTCGAATTCGGCTTGAATTTAGGAGTTAAAGGAGTCTACTTTGAGATGTTTTCATCCTCGAAAAGAAAAAGAAAAGAAAAGCTGATTAAGCACCGAACTTCAGCGACCGTGGGAAATCCAGTAATGTTTAATAAGCTGGTATTCAGTCTGTGTTCGTTGGATTCGACATATCGGATTTTCTTTTCGTTTTCAATTAATTCGTTGAGAAAAAAAATTTCTTCAGCTAAAGTGAGAGATTATGATTGCTACTAATAAAATAAATATAAATATACCAACAGTGATCGTACTTTTTACTATTTAACTCACGTTTCTTGTTCCCGGGCTATATATCAAAGTCCCTGAACTTCTCGAAAAACATCATTTTCGTTATTTATCCGAAAATTATTATCAGGTTTGCTATTCCAACTTATGCATTATAAATGTTGACAGTGCACTTTATTTATTTGGTGTCTGAGATTCTTATGAACATATAGACCGCATATATCCAAAGTCTTCAGTTTTTGCTGTTTTTTGCGTCCTATTTGGAAGAACCGTTCACTACATCACCATATGATAATATAATTAAAATCTCAAATCGTTTTTTTCAAGTATTCTTCATGGATTACAAAAATAAATAAAAATATATAGGGAATTCCAAATTCATTATATTTCCAGAAAAACGGAAGAACTGACAACAATGTGAATATCTTCCACATTACAAAACCCTAATAAAACAAAATTAATAAAAATCGTGTAAAGCGTTCCATGCTTATATCTCTCTCTTTGTCTATTCTATACGGCAAACATATTTGTCGATTGGCAACCCTGGAATCGACAGAAAATGTTCAATTAACGGAATTTATAGGAGTACGGAAGCGGAGATACACCTTTCCAGATTGTATCTGGAAAGTTAAAAGCCTACCCTCTACTTTCCCTCGAACCGCACCACTTTTCGTTCCTTTGTATCTCTTTGTTTGTACTTTTGCTTTTACTTCAAACTGAATATGAAGGAAAGGCAGTATTTTGTCAGATACACTAAAAAAATTATAATCGATTTAACGGAAATTAGTTTCTGGAAAAACTCATCTATTGATGTTTATGGACAAAATTATCGAATATTTTTCAATTTTCATAATTTTTTTTGCAAAAGTAAATTCTGATGAATCAGAAATTTAAATACCATTACGAAAATCCGTTTGTTTAATAATATTTTAGTGCTCAATCGTTTTTTTCGTGACAAATTCGTTGGTTGACAAATACAAGTCTTTTGATTAAGATTAGAGCATATTTAGTAACGAGTATTCCCCCCTCGAGCTCTAATTACTGATTGCATTCTTCTCGGCATAATGCTAAGTAGAGTTTGAATATATTCTTAAGGAATTGCATTCTACTCATCTTGTGCAGCAATCCGGAGATGTTCTATTGTACTTGGAAGAGGAGTTCTTCGTCATATGCATGCGGCGTCTAAGATAATCCCACAAGTGTTCTATTGAATTTAAGTCAGTGCTAAATGATGACCAATCTCATCTTCGAATTTGGACCGCATCAAGGTAATTAGTCACTATGCCAGCTGAATTTGGTCGAGCATTATAGTGCATTATTATGAATCTATCGTATCCAATTTGGCCGACATGTGGAAAACATGATCTTGAAGTATGCTTTCGATAAACAAGTCACTAGTAATTCGTCATATCATTTCCACGAGTTCGGGGCGTCCCTCCCAGCTAACACCTCCACAGAACATTAAACTGCCACCTCCAAAACTAATGGTCTTTATGAGATTGCATCTGGCTTCCATAACTGATTCCTAGTCTCATCGGCGAAGAGAACATTTTTCCAATTCTCACTGAACATGTACCTATTCTGGAAAATTCTAATCGAGTTTTGTGGTTTTGGAGAAGACGTAGAGCTTTGGCGGATCGTTAACGGATGGTTAGCCGCCTCTGACTTAGGCATGTATAACACTATAACAACTGCCGACAACTTCCTGTGTGTCATGGGTGTTTCAATGATGACACTGACATACTGGTTTCTTATCTCACGCAGTATCGTGGCGCAGTGTCAGATCGAGGCAGTTAAAGGAATCAGGCACACTACAAAAAACTGTAAGCAAATATCAAAAATAAAAAAACTCTGGAACGCTATCGAAACGTTAAATTAAAAAATATAAAAAAGATTGTGGTTTAATTTCCCAAAATAATTAAGAAAAAATACTCTCATGTGTGGATTTGAGAGACACCCATCTTTAAAAGTATGGTGTATGGAAAACCGCCCTCACCTAACGGCTAACATGATTCTCAATTTGCTATAATTTAAAACGTGTCATTAGGACGATATTCTAAAGATACAAAATTTAAGCATTTTTTTTATCCACCGATAGATCCTACTTTTTTATATTTATTGTTGGTATTGACGCGTTGATTTACTACTGTTACGTTTACCAAAATTGCAAACAATCCCACCGCTATATCGAGTTGATGGTTACATTTGGTGGTTTACAAAATGACAGCTTATCCTCAAAAAAGTAAAGATTTGAAACGGTTATAGCGAATTATAAAAGAAATAGACGAATAAATAGAAATCAATTTAGAATGTGATAATAAATATTGACTTCACAACTAGTAGCGTCAGAATTTGAAAAAATGTCTGGTGCATGGAGACTATATTTAGTCTCCATGTTCTAGTGTTATCAATTATTGTCAGATAGAATGATTAATGATGTAAACAACAAGAATTGCGTTTTTTTAAGTGCCACTGATAACTCTAACATGTCGGTGCAGCGGAGTCTGACATTAGTCAGACAGTCAACCAATAGTGAATAAATGATGTGAAAAAAAACGTGCCTTTTTAGACATTCAAACCTCTAGCATCTAATACTTGATAGTAGGAGGAGACAGAGCGAACTTGGAGGGCCTTGGTATACCGAATAACTTTCATAACATGTGATTTTAATGTAAGAAGTTATGAGCCCGAAACCGTAGCAGGTGGAATAAAAAAACAAAAATTGTGTTGATACGGGAAACAATGTCGATGTCACTGAATCAACTACAGAAAATTTGCATTGTTATCCATCCATGACTATTCTGCCTCTGAATTCTTACAACTACTTCCAGTGAAATGTGCGTGCGCTTGCGTATTTACTACTACGCACTGCGGACCGAGCGACGTTGCCGATACTTTTTTTAATTGATATGGATTCAGCATAGTTTTATTTTGTTATACTCGTAAATACGATTAATTATCTTATCGAATACTCCTCGGGTCTTGATAAATACTCAAAATTTTGTCGTAGAGAATTCTTCATGCTCAAAGATAATAGCCCAAGGCCGCAGGCCGAGGGCTATTATCTTTGAGCAACACGCTTTCAGCATTCTCTATGACAAAATTATCTCGGTATTATCAAGACCCTAGGGGTATTACTACTGAAAATTCGATTTGGGGGAAAATTTTATAAGATGAATAATATTGAGATATAAATACTACAACAAATGTTTGTGTTACTATAAATTTATCAGATGCAGATAAAAAATATTAACAATGTAGATGTATTTTTCCTGACTAAACGAGAGATTAAAGAAGGTCATGGTATTTATACTGATTCATTAAGAGCTGCAACAGTAAACAAAGTCATTGCTTAATAATATTATGATTTACATAAATATATATAATTATCAATACAAAAATAATACTTGTGGTGAATAAAGTTTAATAATTTATCTTTAATATATTATTAAAATATAAAGCGGTGTTGCAGCGGTAATACATAATAAATCAAATGATTAATACAAAAAGAAAACAAATAATGGTTTAACGTATTATTCGAAGATTTGACAACATTGTCGGCGGACGGCTAGTCTGAATCTAGACGCGGGGATTCCACCCACCCACTTACCACCCTTCTTTTCGTCTCGCTACCCTCTTTATCCTACAAGTCCCTCATATACACAATGTTTAACTTGAATTCAGTGTTGCCATGTGTAAGAATTGCCTTCAATCTAGGGAATATTAAAAATATATGTGCCAAATGAGTATGATAACTTCGAATTAAATAGGTGTAGAATAAACTAAACAAGTGTTTGTAGAGGAGGTTTCAAGAAATTTTTGGTTGGAAATGTTTGGTAATTAAATTTTTGTTCAAGAAAAATATTTGGGAAAATCTCGTTGGAAATTTGTAATTGCATATTTTTGGCAACGCTGGATATGTTTTATTTCATCACTGAGGCTGAACTCGACCGAGAAATGAAAGAGGGAGATTTATTTTTTGGATAATTTCGGATTTTTGGACAGAGCAGGGTAAAGGAGGTGATTAAGCGTGAAGTTGTTTTATTTAGGCCCTTTTCGGTGGTGTACGCCACGATGAGCGCCACGTCATGCATGTGTGTAGAGCTGTCTATTCTGCATGAATAATTTCGTTTTGGGCCTTTTTCATTCCAATCTCCTAATAATCCATAGGAGATTTTCTTAAATAGAAAATATCGCCCTTTCAATCAATAAGAGATCAGAAAAATATTTTGTTTAAGAACAAAATGTTAATCTTCCATCATTGAAATAATAGACAAACCTACCAGTTCGTTAATTATTGTTTAGTCCCTTTCTAAATGTCGCCGTCGGCTTTACGCCGAACAAACTTAATATTTATGACCCGCAAATCACTCCACAACAGCGGCAAAATTAAAGGAAATCGTTCATGTGGACTAAATGACAGCTGTCTTGATGCAGATATGAACCAATTAAGAAAGGGAATCATCCGGTTATAACGGAATAGTAAATTACCTATATTTTAGAAATTTGGAAACCTCCATTCACATGCTTTCGAATTCGAATCAGCAATTCAGAATCTTAGGGCACAACACCTAAAAGATTACTGGATAGAAGAGGAAAATTTACCAAAGTTGAAGCCTGCAGATATCCTAAAATTCCTCCGGGAAATAGGACTAAAGGAGCTACTAGTGTCTGAGACTTTCCTCAGAAACTAAGTAGAAGAAAGGGGGTACAATAGATCTTTTAGGTCTCAGTGAATGGCACCCCAAAATACATACATACATTCCCTTCCTACCAGTGGCGTAACCGATTGGTTTTGTATTGTTTCACAAATATTTTTTATTCAATATTTATATTTTGTGATATTTTTTGTGTAACTTAAAATATGACATTTTGGAAACCAGGGGTAAATGAAAATAATGTAAGTGCATGCTCTAGTGGGAGTATAGATATAGATATCTTTCTTAACAATTTACAAAAATCATAAAAATGTTAACTTCATTGATTGATTATATTTGACAGTGATATGTATTAATCAAAATAAAAAATTATTAAAATTTGTATATGATAAGACAAGACAGGTCAACGTCTGTTGGGTCCTCTAGCGTGGTATAATAATTACTTTACAGATTCAAAACTAAGTATTTCTAATGACACATGAAACATTCTTCAAGAGGGCTTTATGGTGTAGAAGATAAATTAGTTTGACCCCATTTTCATCATTATATTATATCCATATAAAATTTTTTTTAAATCTATTGATCCCGAGATTCATTGATGAAAATGTGCCTGGTCCTTTCGTAAAATTGTAATTCCATACTGCCTCGAGTATCTACAATATATCGGATATTTTAGAAATGAAACTTGAATATATAGATATATCTGACGAATAGTTAGCGTATCAAAACAAAAACGCGAAAGATATCAAGAAAAATCATGATATTCACGCCTGGATAGACCGAAACGGATCGATTTCTCGTTCAGACCGCAGCCAGGCTCTGGATACGTACTCACGCATCCCCGAACCGCCCTTTTCCAATTCCAAGCATGTACGACAACCGACGACGACGAGACAATTCAACTAGCATTCCAAGGTCGTACTGGAAAATTATTTGAAGGATCCATCGCAACCATTCATAACTCGAAATTTAGAAAATTGTAATATTTGTAAGAATTTTTTGTATATTTTGAGTTTGGTCGAAAATTTTTTTAGTTTTGGTTCAATTAAAGTGAGTTTTATCACTGAGAATCAAAATTTTGAGGATTCCCAAAGTGGTTCAGGTGTGGGTTCGACGGGGGTCGATTCACTTTTGGTGTGGGGTCACCTTAGGTCGGTTGTTTATAAAGCTCAATCAACCTCAATCGACGATTCACGACGAATAATTACTAAAGCAACATTTGCCAACGTTCGTAAGGAGTTTGAAAATAGATTGTACTATTGATTACAAAACAATGGAAACCATTTTTAACATTTACTAAATCAATTAACATTTTTGTAGTTCGACATTTAAAACTTTTCCATTTTGTTGTCAAATAAATGTTTCTGCTTTATTGTTACATCCTGTATAATTATGACTTAGACCGTTGGAAATCATTTTCTACGGTCTTTCCAACGACGTATCACAAGTAGAGGGTTGCCATTTAAATTTTTGTAGGTGAGGCATAGGGGTTGATGGGGGTGCGTTCACTCTCATGTCATTTCTGTTCCCTCTCTACCCTAGAATTTTTTTTACCTCTCTTCGTCACTAGGTACAGCTCATTGTAAATTTTAAAATTGACACCCTATATGAAAAAATATTAGTTTATCACACTATTTCTGACAAAAATTGTTTAAATGGATATAAAACTTTATAATTTAACCATAATAATATTTACAGTATAAGCACACGTGTCATTTGAAATTATTAAGATTAAAAATTTTCCTAAACTATGGTTTTATTACTTAATATACTTAAAAATATACCACGGCTTTGTAACTTTCCGATTTATCCCATTACATAACCCGTTCCCGATTAATTTTGTTAACTTAATTGACACCGATAATAGTTGGGTTCTGAACGAGATGTTTCCCCGAGGAAACTTCATTCTGCTTGGGTCTTGCCAGTCCTTTCTGTGAGGCATCTCTACCTCATATTTCGAGCTGGTGAGATGTTTACTGGACATGTAGTCTGTTTTCATATCTAAAATGAGGTCACTTATAGTTTGGCAAGTTTATCTGTAGCTACGGGGCGTCGGTAAGAGGCGAGGAAAAACATGGCGTATATCTGTCAAACGTACAAATGGCGTACGGTACCTATTTTACCAAGTAAAACTGAAATTACAAAGGTAACTGACAATACGAACACCACTGGATAAATCAATATCACTCAATTGACGAAGTGAGAGGGAAGATCTCACGCACGCGCTTGCCAATAAGAAGTAACCTGGTCGATAAAAATCACCAATTATGTAATCGGAGGGTGGGGTCATTATGGTTTTCGTACAACGTTGCCAGAGCTTTAAGAATCCCATAACAAATTTGGAAAAGTGTTCTCTTTTAATATTCATAAATTGAAAAATAATGTTAATAGAATAAATCCAAGGAAACAAGCACATTATGAAATTAACGTTCAATCATATTTTTAATATTGTTAATAATAAAAAGACCCATTTATAATTATTATCACTACATAATCAGTTCTTCTTTTTTTTTATAGTTAAACGTGGCAATGTCGAACGTTTTCGACTGCATTCCTTTCACGGTTTCAGATAAACTTGCCAAAGTATACAATGTCCTCAATGGATATGTGTCCTGACCTAACTGTTTTGTTGCTCAGGTTTTGCATCCTAAATAACCCCATACTTATCACGAGGTGTGATGGAGGAAGGCCAAATAAGGTTTCTAGTGCATATGTTATTATGGGTTAAACCACTAAAGTGTGTATCTAGTATATCACGCGCGTTCTTATCCCCATGTTTTCCCACAAGTTCGCCTTGCCATCATTAATGCCGATCTTGTCGCTACTTATTCCATTTGTTTGTTTCATGTTAATCTCGAGTCAAAAATCATATTTAAAATCCATCTCCATTGGAATCTCCGTACCTTGGAGGTCATATAGTGTTTCCAATCCCACCAGGTCCCTTCTTTAGGTGTAAGACACTATGTTTCATTTGGTGGGACTTCCCTGTTTCCATAATTATATTTTATCAGTGTGGATACGTTATAGCTTGTTCCCAAAATTCGAAATTTGTGCCGTGAAGCCGTTGCGTCGTTGACGAAAACATCAGTTGATTTGAGGAAGTATCAATTAATGATAAAAAACATATCATTTGAATGGACAACATAAAATATATGTTTAATTGAATTATACCGGAATGCCTAGTGTTTGTGGAATCCACGGGATAAAAAGAATAAAAATCGGTGCCAAAAACATGATTTGTGGATGGAAATATTTAAGCAAATTGGCGATGGTGTTAGTGTTGATGAAGTTGAAAGAACAATAAAAAATAGAGATAGAAAACGAAACTGTAATGAAAGAAATTTATTATTAAATAAAAGCCTAATATTGAAATAATTTAATACAGATTTGAGCCTAAACGTATATATTTTTTCAAGGAACCAGTCTCTCCAATCAGTCCTAATGATGATATTGATGATAGTGAAGGGATACAAAAGGATTGTGAACACACGAATACTATTCCTGAACACTGAACATGTAAATGTGATTCCTGAAAACATGAGATGGTATATAGGCTCACAAAGTAAAAATATGAAACATACCGATGATGTTGAGGAGACAGAATGAAAAACAACTATACTTTTATTGAAAAGCTGGAAACTAGAAGCTGTATTTAACAGATTGAACAGATTGAAAAAAAAACGAGGACATAAATGTCGAAAGGAGAGGCAGGGGAAAGAAAAGAAGGAACTTACATGTTCTTAAAGAAGCTGCAGCCCCCCCGAAAAAGGAAGACCAGTTTAATATTTTTGGAGAAGCGAGATAAGATCTGTAGATCAAGCAGGTCACTCTATGGATCGTATACGGACAATCCATCGATTTGGAAAATTGTAATAATAGTGGGTAGGCGCTTTATCATGCTAAGATCGAAAGTTTTGAGGTAATTGTCCATTCATCTGCAGTGCAGGAATTATTTCGTTATTCAGCAGTTCTAATATGTTCGAGTAGGAATTAAATGAACTGTATTTATATTTTTTTGATCAACAATTAGCTTTTGATAACAAAAAAGACAGGATTAACAAACAGGAAGCATATAGCACTTGACCTAATTTCTGGAGATTGATATTTCGGTACCGGTTCCATCGCTTTAGGGGAGCAAACGAACATTTTGAGACATAAGTCAATAGAAGCTTTTAAAATACAACGGCTATATCGCACTTGTGTATGACTTTTTTTCCATCCTGCAACAAACACACTTTTCCACCACCTCCATTGCACATGCGCAAGTACTGGGTGCTTTCGTATTTGAGACAAAAAATTAATTGATATTTTGATGGAGACAGAACAAACTACTTATCACCATTCAACTTTTCTGGATGTTAAGTATGGTCTCCATGATTTCAATTCTCATTTGAGCAATACCTACCTCGATTTAAGGTATTGACTGATTCATTTAAACAATAAGTTGATGTGTCAGATAATGCTACATTAGATGCAAACTGTGAATCGGCATTACAGATTGCCATCATTCGTCGGTCAAAATCGTAATTGGAAAATTGCTGAATCAATTGTACTTTATACGAATGATATATTGGAGTAGAGTTAGATCAGGGCGGAACTCAGGAAGCCGAAATAAATAGAAGAGTTCAAGAAGTAAGTAATCTAAATTATTCTAATAATAGAGAGGAAATCTCAAGAACAACTAAGGATTCTTAATAGAACTCAAAAGAGTTAAATACAAGCGGCTGAAATGGGGTATCTAAGAAATAAAAAAAATATTAGATAATAAACACAAAATAAGAGAACAACTGGAAATACCGTCAACTTTGGAATATGTTGAGGAAAGACAACTGGACTGGTGAGAACATTTGCAGCGTATGAAGGAGACAAGATTAACTAATAAAATATAGGGAGCGAAAATTAACAAGCATAAAAAGATAGGTAGGCCCAGGAAGACTTGGGATGAGACAATAGGAGAAATATTACAGGAAAGGAAAAACATGGATGGAAGCTAAAGAAATTGATGAAAGAGTAAATATCACTCCACACCACAATGTGTAGATACTACTGTACTTTTCCCTTTTTAAAACTCTTCCTACATATCTTATACCATGCTTTAACGCCCAATTTGTGGTAAAATGAGGTGATTCCTCCATTTCAATGGCAATTTTTTGTCAAATAACTTCATTGGTTGTGGTTCGCGTTCTTTTCGTGTTTGACTACCCCAGTTTTGTTAAAACGCTACAATGTTTTAGTTACCGTTCTGAGTGAGAGTGGAGAAATGAAATTTACCAATAGAATTATAAAAATTGATGTGTCCAGTGACGAAAAGTAAACAACTTATCATAATGTATGCAGAAATGCAAGAATGAGTTAGTCAACGGAACATTCCGTTACGATACGCTTAAAGCTGATTTATACCATTTAATTTAACTGCTTGAGCTACAATTTAAAACTTATTAAATCGACCGTACAAGATGTACTTATAAACCAATCAAATTCTACTTAACGCTACTTATATACTTACAAACTTGACGACCTCATAGATGTATCTTACCTAAAAGAAAAAAGAAAAGATAAATTGCGTTTTATCGTATATAGGAAAGGTTCCGAAAGGCATTTTCCATTTCGGATCTTAACAGACTAGATCTTTGTAAATGGCTTCGTTGTGACGTGTTCTACAACTTTTTTATTTACGAGAATTTTCAATTTCAGTCGCTAACGTAGATAGCAGGCAAAGTCCTAAAGTACATACATAGGTTGTCTATAAGCTCTTGAAGGTCATCTGACGTCTCTATGCGTCATCATGCCTGCCGTATATGTATATCAGTTTACCATTGTTAAGTGTTGTTTTCATTTTGTTTTTGGTTCTTATGCTAGTTTTTCAAAAACAAAAACATTTCTATTAATACAACATAAGAGTGATTATAATAGTATAATATAGAAAATCCACTCGGTTTAATTTCGAAAGTAATGTCACAAAAACATCAATTTGTCCTAATTCAGATATAATTTTCGAACAAAATAACACAGGTGAGAAAAAACATCTTTCGGATTCGAGGCTTGCCGGAGGAATAGTTTTTAAGCAGTCAGAAGCTAGTTGAAGATTTAAGCCAAGATGCTATCTTCATTCAACAAATATATTTCTTCATAAATAATATTAGAAAGTTTGAAGCCACCAGGATGTTTTAGAAAGAATAATTAATGATTTAGTGAGGTTTCAATAACAAACCCACAGAGCAGTTTGAATTGGGCAGGCACGATGACATATTCCCGCGCATTATAATCGAGCTTCTGGTTGGATGGAAGTTAGTAGGCAGCCTGTGTACTTTAGGGAACTTGGCTAGCAGGTGCGAAACATGTCGATACAGTGACTCCAAAATACATAGTTTACTGTTACATTAACAATTAGTTATTTAGTTAAATCGAGAGGTAATTGGATAAACAATAAGGAAAAACGTGTGTCCTACAGGAAAAGTAGTCAAATCAACCCTGTCCTCCCAAAATGTTGAAATAACAAAATAATAAAAAGGTTTCATAGTAGGAAATTTTTTTTCTGGAACATTTTGTATAATTTAATTGCAGCATTGTTCTACAAATCGATTAGTCGGTACTCGGAAAATGGAAAAACCGTGGAAAACTGAATTTTTCGTCTAAATTTAGAAATTTTTTTCTAAACAGGAAGAAATTAAACAGCTTTACAGAAAGTGAATGGATTATAAAAAGATTTTTGGCCCAACAAATTGCATCTAAGCTTAATACTCCTTCCGTTATATACAATATGTCCCCCTAAGTTGGAGTCATATGGAAAACTTTTTTATTATTAATTTTAGGAAGAAACATTATTCTTCATTAAATGTTCTGCATTATCTAAAGCCTAGAATACAGTAATCAAATATCAAATTTTTCTGTCGTATACGAGGTTTGTCAAAAAATATTAGTTCCACTAAAGAGTAAAGTACAAGTTTAAATTTGATAATATCTAAAAATTTCACTTAAAAAAGTTTATGAGAATTGAAAACTACGATTAAATAATTATGTAATTACATTCAATTAAATTGAAACTCCAGATTATTTTATTTTTCATTAATGTTTCTAAGTTATAAAAAAGATCATATTAATGTTAGAACCAAACAAATTTAATTTTTACTCATACTAATGATTCGACATATCCAACTTTTTTAAGTAACATTTTTGGATATTGTCAAATTTAAAGGTTACTTTACTCTTGGGTAAAACTCATATTTTTAGACAAACCTCGTATACGACTGAAAAATTTGATATTTGATGACTGTATTCTAGGTTTTAGATAATGCAGAACTTTTTATGAAGAATAACTTTTTTTCCTAAAATTAATAATAAAAAAGTTTTCCATATGATTCCAGCTTAGGGGGACATAATTGTATTTGAGCGGTTGGTTCAAAGATATCGGGCATTCAATACATTTTCCAGTTCAGCCGTTAGCAGCGCACCACTTACCATACATATACTACTACTTGTGACGAGTAGGGAATAATAAAAAAAATATACTATTAGAACTAAATGTCATTGCATCGAATTGCATTAGATATGGCCGACGCGTGATGAAGAGAATTCCTGAGATCCTATCGGCTTGTGTGTTAAAAAAAATGTCAAATTAATGCAATTGCTATTGCATGCAAATGTTATTTGACGGTATACAAATAATAAACTAATTCGAATTTAATGCACTGTATAAATATGCGAGTACAATGGAAAAAATCAGATCAATGAATTTTATTGCTATAAGAGTACACCAACAGACAGCGAAAAGCGAAGCGAAACTTCGGTTGAAATTATTTTTTTTCTACAATCACATTGAAAAGTAGGCTTTTTCGCTTGCCATTGACAACGAAAAGTTGACGTTTCTTGAGGAGAGTTACTTTACGCTCGCCGAACGTAAAAAATTGCAAAACGCTCGTTGCCCATAACAACCGATACTACAAACACAATTGTATTGACAGTGACAGATATAAATGTTTGAAACATATTTGAATTGACATATTTAAACTGACAGATTTAAAAAGTTTTTATGAATTCTACTTTATATTTTTTGTTCTTAAAGCCGCGTCCACATTATCGATCGAAAATGTCGGGCGACCATCCACACTGGATCGGCATTAGACATAGTGTGGACGCGGCTTAATAGTTACAATTGCAGAAAAAATGTTGTATGTTTTACGAGCAAAAGCGTGACATTATTGCTTTCGAGTAATTACCGCCATTACTCTCAAGCAATAATGAATCACTTCTCGCTCTTAATACATAAATAACTATTTTTGAATGATCTATTTCACGTGAATCGTTACAATGCAATAGTTGCTTATTTCCATCCGCCATGTTACTTGAACGCTAAGACATCAACTCCAGTATACTCCTTTAAGTTGTCAAAGTTCAGAAACTTAGCAGTTTTACTTGGAATTGAAGAGATCGAGTTTCTCACGACTGGTTGGTTACAGCACTTTTATTTCTATTTTGATACAGCACGAAGAAGCAAGGATTAAAATTCGCATGTGGGAACTTTAACAATGTAATTTCGAACTTCTGCATGGAATATTCACACCATAGACTTTAATTTAGCAGATTTTTCGTGAAAGTATGCCAAAAGCACGATTTCGCAGCAGCAGTAGCATTCTTTGTTTGGCACCATTTCTTGGAGTATGAATACGTTGCTTCATACCTCTTCCTTGATTTTTCTGGGCAGCGAAAGACAAGTGATATTTGTTAATTATTCTATAAGTATATCCATTTGGCTGTTATATACATCCATAATTTCATTTTCTTTCATTTTGATAATCAACGCTTGACGTTGTTGTTTATAACAATGCTTATGAAGATATAGAAAAAGGTCAAAGCTGCTCAAAATTTCATGCCAAAAATTCCGAAGTAAATTGATAAAAATCCAAGAATAAATTTTGCGGGGAGGAGAAAAAATCTCATATACTTCACGGGATTCTCATATACTTCACGGGATGTAAGTAGATTTCGAACTTTATTCCCTTATAATCTTTAACATTTAAAAAACGAAGCATAATCATTTTATCGGTTTAAACCAAAAACAAATCAATAGAAGAGTAAAATCTTTCCTAGCTAGAGAAAGTGAAATTTTATGAAAGGGATAATCTTACGAAGAGCATACAGACGATTTGATAAAATTTCTGTCCTTGGAAATCGCATATAAATATATCCTATCTTTGATTCCACACACACTCACACACACACCGGTATCACCGACCCTTTTTTCGTACTATTGAAAAAGCCTTGCGTGCGTGTAAATTCTTTACCATCGAATAGCTTGGAAGATGAAAAGAAAAAGGATTGATCTCTATATATGTAGAGAGGTGAGGAGAAAGATTCTTTTCATAAAAAGGCCCCCACTGAAATTTCAATCTCTCGCCACCGGTTTCGGCGTTTTTAATTCTTTGGGATTTCGAGTGCTAAATTAGAATTTCTCTCCCTTGGTATGCTCCTTTTCAATGAAAAGGAACGGGAAATGTGTTCGAGAGAAATAGTTATGTGGAACGGAATTATTCAGATTTTAAATATCCGCTTTGATTATTCGTAGGATGTAAGTAAAGTCCGATTATTTCATGTAGGAAGTGATTTTTATTTGAATATATACAGTGAGTTTGTGTAAAAATACAACCCAAACAAAATCAATGCCCAAACTGACTAAGTGACACATTTTGAAGTGAAAACGCGTTGAGCACTTTTTGGGTGGAGAAAAAAACATTGAACTCGCGTCATCGTCAGGCTTTCCATATTATGCAACACACAATATGGGCGTATGATAAAATTTTTGAGAAGGGGTTTATTTTTGTGTGAAAATTTCCATTTACCACGAGAGCACGATACAATTTTCAAAAGGGAACATTAATTTGTGAAAATGTCCATTTACCATGGGCGTACGATAAAAACGTTTAAGGGGGTTAATTTATTTGGACAAATTTCCTCCCATCATAGGCGTATGAGAAAATTTTTGAAATGGGTTCACTTTTGTGTAAAAATTTACATTTACCACAAGAGTATCTACCATACAATTTTTAAATTGGAAACATTTATTTGCAAAAATTTATATCTAGGTACCATGGACGGAAGTTGGAGTTTGTATAGGGGAATCACTGATTTGTAAAAATTACCATTTACCATGGGCGTACGATAAAAAAATTTAAGGGGGTTAATTTATTTGCACAAATTTCCTCCCATCATAGGCGTATGATAAAATGTTGAAAAAGGGTCCTTTTGGTGAAAATTTCCATTTACCATGTAAATGTAATAAAATTAATTTATTTGGTCGAATTTATCCCATCAATGACGTACGATAACATTTTTAAAAGGGACTAATTTGTTTGTAAAAATATTTTATATCAAGAGAGTACTACCACATATTTCGAGCGGGTTTATTTATTTGATAACTTGCTATGGAGGTAAGAAAATTTTTTGAAAGAGATTCATTTTGTTTGTTTTCACTTCTGTCGTCAGTTCTCAAGGCTACCTATTTGTTATTTATATATTTTTTATCAAAATACGAATCAAAATTTTCATTCGAATTCTGTTCAATACTTTCGATTTATGACAGGGTCATAAAATACCACAAAGATATGACTGCAACGTGTAGTCTCTGTAACAGTATGATACGTAGTATTGACAGCAATATAGATTAGGGTATATTTTGACTATCGTGCGGGTTTAAAGGTCACTAACCATATGTATCAAATCAGAAGACACAGAGGTTACCAAAATGTGAGATATACCCGGAGAAAATGGTTGGATGGTTGATGTTTCCTGCACACTGGTTGACGAATTTCCACTTTTTCTTCCATTCTCGAAAGTATATATCAGATAAAGTACCATTTTTTAGCTTTGTGATGCAAAAAAAACTGGAAAATTGCTTCTTATTATTCATACCGTCACTTTGAATTGTCAAAGTCACAAAACTGACATTTGAATAAAAACTTCACTGGTGAAAGACTTTTTAGAATCGCTGAAAACTAAATACATATTCTTTTTTTCCCGTGAAAATTGCATAAGTCTGTCTTATTCATCTCACGGATTTTATTTGGAAGTTATGATTGAACGCAATAAAAGAAAACAAAAACGGTGAGTATGTCTTTGTTGAATCGTATGACCCGCATGATAAAACTGCATTTGACTATATGAATTTTGGTTACAAAAAAAAGTTATTCTTATACTGATAAGAATTGATTTCCTGGACATAGAAAAATATGTGTATATTTCCTAAATTAATCTGATGCAAATAAAGTAACAAAATATTGGAAATACTGCAACAAAAACAAAAAAGAAGAACCGCTCAAATATTTACGCATAAACTTGTAAAATCTCTATCGGAACACGATTCTGGTGCAACGTTCTACCAACGGAGTCATAAGAGATTTCAACTTGAATAAAAAAATCTTAAATGAAAAAATAATCGAAATTTCATTATCTTGACTTATTTTGACTACCAGTAGAAGCATCTGTACCAAAAAAGAAGTAATTTTTGGAGGCTTTGACTTTTTAGCATCTGCATCCGCAAGTTCCCTATGTTTTTGAGCAGATTTATATTTATTTTGGTATTCATTTTTGATATCCTTCCACAAGTCCGTTATTGGACGCATTCAAATAATTTTGAAGAAGAACAAATTCCATCCGTATAAAATACATTTAGTGCAGGAACTTTTATTATTAACAATTATGATTTTGATTCATATGAGGAAAATGGATACAACCTTTTTTATCGCAATTTTTGTCAGCTTTAATGTTTGTATTTGACACTTTTCAATAAACTTTTAAGCCAAGTTTCATAAATCCAGAAATTAGGTTTGTTCGTAGAACAGTCAGAAACTATCAGAAACCGTCAGAGGCATGCGCATTAAATAAAAAGCGTTCGTAGAAACAATTTGGCAGTTGGTGATTTAAAAATCCTTTGTTCGAAGAAAGAAGTTTGCGGTTTCGGATCAGTTGCCAACTATCAGAATTTGCTGACCGGGATCAAATTTTTAGTTTGAGCATGCGTATTGTTATGCTGTAGAAAGTGACATAATTTTAATTTTTTTCTGTTACTGTGAAAAAAACACGGAAACAGCTAACCAGTCAGTTCCTTGTAAAATAAAACGTAAGTAAAATCATTTTTGCGCGATCGATCTTTTTTGTTTATTTACAGCATCGGTTGTCAGGTTGGTAGGTTGTGTTTACTGGTTTCTAGGTCTAACACGTCGGTAAGTGATTTACTTACCGTTCAGACGTCGGTAAGTAAACTACGTCCTAGCCCTACATACATTTAAGTGGTCCTAAATAATATATTACTTCGTTCATTACACAAAAGAAACAAAAAAAATAAGAAGATTGATATTTTTTAATGAACAGAATCGAACAGAACAATATAAAAAGTAATAAATAGCATGAAAACAATTTCACCAAAATGCAAATTATATTTTAAACTGATCGAGAAGTATGATTGTCACTTTTGACATTTCGTTAATTTCGAAGAAATTTAAATTACTTTATTCGAAATTCGAATATTTCAATACGATCGCGCAAAAAATGGTATAAGCATTTCGAACTTCAAGGGTAATACCGGTCTCCAGCAAAATTGGAGGCTTCGCTACGCTCAGCCTCCAAACATTGCTATCGACCGGTAAACAACCCTTACCGTTCTTGATACTTAATATACTATTGTATGTTGTAATACTGGACATTTATAAGAAATCTCTGACTTCTTATTAGGATGGCCAAAGAATGACACACACACCTTACAAAATGATTTACTTATTCTTTATTTTTTTCAGACTTAAGCTCTTCTTCAAGTGATGAAGAACTTTTAGTACATTTCCATCAAAGATATCACTGTAAAATTGTCATAATTTTCCTCCCGTTCGTACAACAAAAATTGCCAATCGATTTACAACGAAATATCAGAGTTTGACAAATTTCCAATCGATTGGAAATTCTTTCTACGAACAAACCTACTCGGGACGACGACCCAGCACTGTAGTGGAACGCGTTCGATGCGATAATTACAGTCAAGCAAGGTCGGACATGGTTAGTACTTGGATGGGTGACGACCATGCCTGGGAAAACCATCGTATGGGGCCCGTACAGCCTGCAGCGGACTAGCATATCACAGCTCGCAGGCATTATACCAATGAGCACGAGGTATAATGTAGATATGCCGTCTTTCGGAGGAGACGTAAAACCGAGGTCCCGAGTCCATGGATGTTGGGCTCGTTAAAGAACGCTACCACTGGTTGGAACACTAGTGGGTTCGCCAAAATTTCCGGTTAGGGGTAGAGTGCTCCCGTCGTCGGTGATTAGCCACAGTCGCAGAAATAGACCGACGTTAAATAACAGAATAAAAAAAAAAAAAACCTACTCGTTTTGTATACTTTGATCTAGGTTATGTATAATCATTGAAATAATATTCCATTTTTTACACATTATAATAAACTGACATGTCGATGCCTCATATTAATTTATTCTTTTAGAAGAGAACGTGTTCTCTTGTTTTTTAAAAGGCTAACCGTATGAATTATTTCCAGAAATTAATCCGCATGTGATATTTCCAAAGCAAACTTTTCGCGTAGGATTTTTATTTGCATTTAAAAAAAATGCTGAGCTTAATCAACTTAATAACGCAACAACAGAGGCAATTTGCGGGGTTGTTGTCTCGAGTCTCAGGCCTGTAGGATGGCCGATAACGAGAAAATACGAGAATGGCACCCATTAGTGTCCATCTAGTTGGCTGGGAATATGTCGTCATATCGCTCGTTTTCTGTTTCGCAGCCGTCAGGTCAGAGAGAAGAAGGCGCGGGAAATACTATCATCATCATTTTGCATATTTATCACCGCATTAAACCCCAACTTTCGGTACAACATGGAGAAATCTCATCATGGCAGAGTGAAATATGCAGAAGCTTTTAGCATTACTGACAATTCATGTGCATATACGAGGAATAACTGACAACTTTACATTTATACTTAACGACAATTTGACACGCTAAACAGTAAAATATACTTATGTAATGAAAATGTATATGGTGAACCAAGGCAGAAGTAGTTATAGAAGCCAGGATTGTAGTGTTGAAACAAAAAATACCTATTTCAATAAGTATATCACAATTTTCCAAGATTTCCTTTGATGGAACTCGAGTCCAAAGAGGTCAACTTTGAGCTAGTATGGGATTGCATAGGTGCCTTAATTGTACTTGTAAGACCATTGAAGGGTCACCATAACCTAACTGTCAAAACGGCAACAGACAAAATATGATCACAAGGAAGTGGGTGGCACAAAAATCTCTAAAATGGTGGGTAAACTCACCAAGATAGAGACTGGCGAAACAGTTCAATACGGGCAGACCTAATAAACAAAGATAAGAAAACTGCCAAAGCCGTAGTAGGTGTTATTAGAGCTCTGTGAGCTCAACAGGCACGCAAAGCTAATGAGGATGAGAGAGCCATGTACTGGTTGTGTTACTTAGAGAAGGAATCATATGCCAGTAATGTATGTCCTAAAAGTTGTGGTACAAAATATTTATCGGATTTTTTTTTGAAGAAATGTATTTAAACACTAATCATAAATTACAATTTAATACTTTACTAAACTATACTTTCGAATTATGTGGAATAGCCCATTCTGCTCTACCAGGTGCACATTTCTCCTAATGTCTCTCGCGAGATACTGGAGGGAATTCTGATTAATTTCTCTCAGTTTTTCGAAAATCTCCGTCTCAATAACTACTCTTCATCTTGGGCTTCCCAACCTCCCTGATAAACCTTCCTAGACAGTAAGGCCCACTTTCATGTTTACAATACTTCCGGCGGTTAGTGTAGGCGTGGTCAAACACGAATGCAGTTCTCCCTCGTTGCTTGCGAGGTTAATTACAGTTAATATTGAACCTCCAACTCGAAAGGTCACCCAGTTAAGATCTTCAGTTTCCTTTCCCGGTAAAAAACTATTACTTTCAGACCAAATGGATCAAATTTCATGATGATTCTATAGTGACTATAGTGATTGAAACTCAAAAAATCAAATTTATGTTTAATAGTGCTTTTAAAACTACAACGGAAATAGTAAGATTGTTCCTAATAATTCCGATATCAAACTGAAAAGTTTGTCTATATTTATTATTGCATCTGTATCTACTTTCGACGTTCGTTAAGGTTATTAAAGTTACTGAAGTTGAAGTACCTAATGAATTGCAGCGTGTTATTTTATGGAACCGGCTTCTATGGAAATACTGCATCGTTTTTGGGAACAAAAGGTTTGTGGTGTTGTTTTGGTTATCTCTTGAGTAATGACAGGATCCTAGTTCTGGCCAAAACATGATATCGTCATTAACATGAAGTTCGTGAACAAACTGAAGTAATTTGGAAAGGCAGCTAAAAATATAGCTCTGACTATACAAAGCTTCACCCCTCACTCTTCCCACAAAAGATCGGGATACACTCCTGTTAGAAATTGCGCACCAAAGAAGGATTTTATCTGCAAATTTCGTCAACACCCTTGTAATATTAACAAATAATACCGTATTTCCTAGAGGGTACCCCCTCTCCAATATTCCAGCTCATATATGACAGTAAAATTGCCAAGAGCATTTTCATATATAAAATATCACAAGAGAAAAAATTTTGTTGGCAAAAAGTTGTGAAAGTTTGTTGTTTGGAAATTTCGCGAATGACATTTTATAAAAAAATTATGAAATTACCGAAATACGCTTTTAGTGAAACAGTCAATTATATAATTCTCGGCTGATTACTGATCTCGAGAGTGGGTAGAAACCAGCTAATTGAATAATTATCCAACTCCTACACACGCACAAAAAAAACAAGAAAAACAGCCGACTTGTTCTACATCTACTTACACATCAAACGAAACAAGCCTCCCATGACAAGACTCGCGATGCATGGCATACTAAATGCATAAATTCAAATTTTGCTTGCTTCAAGTATCACATCCATTTTTGAGTGGATTATGAAATATATTACGGAGATCCCAGATAGCCTAGTCTGGTTAAATTAAATTGCTTGCCACAATAATTGGATGAAAATTATTTTATGATGGAGGTTTGTGAATTTGATAAATATAGTAGGACAAGTTTACATGGAAAATCTTCGAAAGTCACAATTCAAGATGTGACGAAGAAACAAACAAATATATTTATTTCAAATATTATGACTGGATATTACAACTAAATAAAATTTGTTACATTCACATTAAAATTTTATTCAGGTGATAGATCTGGACCCTTGAAAATCCGAATAAATGAACACAAAATAGTATATCAAGCACGAAGTGTCAAAAACGTTACTTTATTCACGAGTTTTTTGAGTCACAAGTGGAGCAAAGCGGGACGATGTCTGGTCCTCAACAGGTATTTGGAATATCAAAAACTGCTGCACGTGGTTGTATATCTCGGTGGACTCGAACTAAACATCAGTCTTACTGGAGACACGTGCAAAAAACAGGAACACAGCAAACTCCTGGTCGAAAAATCCTACCTACCCTATAAGGAAGCACATGCATACAATCGGCATACATAGGGGGAACCTATCTGTCGGTTGTGCATTAAAGAGGAGGAAACATCCTCTCACATTATCTTCGAGTGTGAAGCATTTTCTCATTGGAGACTCCTAGGACTAGAGTATCCGAGGAAGGATTTCTCCAAGAAGAACCTAGTGAGAAGACTGTTGAGAGCTACTGGTCTCTTAATTTAAACGGCACAACCAAGAGCACAAAAGCCTAAAGGCTGATGTGCCAAGGACTCTTAGCCTCTGATCGGTAGTGCTGAACCAATCAACCAAAAACTTATTAAATGAAATTTGGTAAAATTATTCAGTAACTTCAACATTTATTTGTCACCTAGTATAAGTTTTATATTATTATTATTATTATTTTATCCTTGCAAACAAGCCTTGTAGGCAAGTGTATACGGGGTTGGAATAAAGTATTTTTATTTTATAATTTTTTTTTCGGGCCGAGATGGGAAACTCATATTAGACTGGGTCCTCAACCAGTACCCAGACAGTGTTGGACTCATCCCCACGGAGATGCCTACCAACCAAACGCACCTCAAACTCGCCGTTACTCCCGCCTTGGAATCATTACCCTAGCATACGTCAAGACGGGCGGCTGGGATAAAGTATGGAACCAAGTAAATATCTTTCAAGCGAAAAGAACAATATTTATGAAAATTTGCAGGTAAGTGCAATGGAACAAAATGCATCTGATGTACATTTTTTTGTTAATAATATACTTCCGGTTAAACCGGAAATGCCATAAACTTAATTTAAATGGGACACCCTATTTATTTTTACAGATTTTGAATACATACATACTGAATTTGTAAAAACGGGGAATATAGCACTTTAATCAACCTCCTTTGAGTTTTTTGCATTAGAGCAGATAAACTAATTGATGTTGTTTGTTTGCATAGTAATAAATAAACGAGTACCTACTGTTTAGTACGTCTTTTGTTCTCCAAGTGTCAAATTCTAATTGACGGAAATAAATTTTACAATTTAGAATGGTTCAATTAAGTGAAAAAGAATTAAACCAAATAATTATTGATGAATGTGACTCAAGTGACTCAAGAATTTGTTAATAGGATGGCATATTGTCAGCAAGTGAACGGCGAGCATTTTGAATATTTGAAGTAGGTAATTTTGTTTCTCATTATTCTAAAATAATGAAATGTACACCTATTGTACAACTAACAGTGAGTTATTCCTCGTTTTTACAAATTTTTTTACACTACTCAGTATGTATGAATTCAAAATATCCAGCACTTTCAAAATCTGCAAAAATATATAGGGTGTCCCATTTAAATTAAAGAAGTTGATGGCATTTCCGGTTAAACCGGAAGTATATTCTTAACAAAAAATGTACATCAGATGCATTTTGTTCCATTGAACTTACCTGCAAATTTTAATAAATATCGACCTTTTCCTTTAAAATTTAAAAGATATTTACTTGGTTTCATACTTTATCCCAACCCTGTATATTTATTCTTTTTTCTTTCTTTCTTTCTTATTCTTTTGGGAATGAAACCACAATAATGTTTTTTATTTTTTATTTCGACGTTTCGGTAGCGTTCCACCTACCGTTGTCAAGATTAACTAGTAATAAAATTGATAATAGTATATTAAAGTATAAGTGGATATTAAGGTCTTTAAAACACGCGCGATTTTTGGAGCACGACGGCGAAGCCGGAGTGCTCGAAATAGAGCAAGTGTTTTAAAGACCAGTTATCCACGAATACTTTACGATATTTTTTTTTATTGGTGCACTTTGAAATTATAAATACCGGTCTATAACTACTACAACAACAAGAAATGGAAATCATAGATGGAAACGTCAACTAAATGTCAAATGGTTGAATTCGTGACGTATATGATGTACACCTTGCGTTGTCATGGAAATGAGAAAAACATAAACTAATTTGTATTTTGATGGAAGTTCAACCTTATTGAGTTCTGTGAATGTCAATAGTATTAATTTAAATACCATTTCCTAAGATTTGAAAAATGGAAATATTAATATTTCAAACAATACCAACGGCACTTTCCATTTTAATTTATAAATTTGACATTGTTAAATATCGTTCGAATAAAAGTTTTGACGTTACAAACTACTCCTGTCAGATCAATAATAAAAAAATTGACATTTAGACATGATTTAGACCATAGATTTAGACTTCGTTTCTCGAGTTGTTGATGTTGCCACGGTAACTTTAAAACACGCGCGTGCTAAAAAGTTCGATTTAAACACGCTTAGGCGTGCTTTAAATAGGTAAAATGGTTCACCAATAAAAAATAGTAGTTTACCTAACTAGTGCGGAAAGTGATACTTTTCCGCACGCTATTGCAGATGGCCGAACGACGCTTTAGCGGAGTTCGGCCAGCAATCGCGTGCGGAAAAGTCACTTTACGCACGTGTTGGGTACACTATTTTTTCTACTAGCATGCGGAAAGAACCCAAAAGTAATCATAAATCAACATTTCTCATTATATACATATCAATAAATTAATTATTATTATTTGACATTCATTTGATGAGGCTTATACCAGGGCCATCAAAAAATTATTGAAAAATAAGTTTTTTTTTTATTAAAAATTATAGCAGCATTATAATAATATATAAATTTATTAATTTTTCAGTCGTTTGGTAAACTTGGATATACAAAATACATATTTTGAATATTCAAATGTCAGTATATTCCTCAAATGTCAATAAATTTACTTTCCGCACTAGTGCGGAAAAGTGACTCTTTCCGCACGCTTTTTAGTGCGGAAAAGATTCACTTTCCGCACGTTAGTAGAAAAAATAATTTTTGGTCCCTATCTGACACAACGAAAAAATATGACAACCACAAGGAACTTGCAGAAGATATTTAGACACCTGTATATTTATTTGGCATAAGTCGTTTGTTTTGTTAGTTTTGTCTCCTGTGTATTTGAATGTGAATAATTAATTCTTATTTTATTATTTATTTATTACATTGTGCATATCATACCGATATTTCCTGTTGATTCTGTTTTTTTTCTCATGGGATTGTTTAAACATTTACATCCAGTTTGATTTTATGTGTGATGGAGTTCCAGAAAGATTTACGTGCGAAAATAGCAGAGAACCAAACCTCACAATCTCTTATTGTATTTTGTGTGAAAAAATCGAAGCATAATGCAATGTTTAAATAAAATTAATATACCAGAAAACTATAAAGAAACATATTAATGTCTTATGTTTATTTTAAATGTCTGGCAAATTGAGTTAATATAAAAAGAAACGTTGCGTGTAGTCATGCGTATATTATTTACGAGTAATTAAGAAATTTATTACTTAGTGTCAGACGGATTTCAATTACAGCGTTCCTAATCTTTAATACCTCCTCAATGGGATTTATTATCCATAGAAAATGAACTGAGTTCGAGTAGGCACAATTTAGTATGACATACCAGGACTAATTGGAAAGTTGACTTGTTTTAAATAAAATTGTTGTTATGTGTTATTTTGTATTTGTGTTCTCATGCGTGTCACTTTTTTATCTTCAAACCAGTCGCGTTGTGTTCGTTGATGGTCGATGGTACAAGTTATTAATTCTTTAAACATATTTCTTACTAAATATAGAGACACACACAGCAGCAAGTACACTAATAAAGTTTATTTCAACGTAAGTACGTAAGGTGTTAGGGAGTCGATCCACTGTAGTGGAATGCCTCTCTGTAGTGCAGCAGTGTCGAGCGCGTTTAGTACTTGGATGGGCTACCACTGGGAAAGTCTGTCTGTCGAGTCCGTATAACGTGCAGCAGAGTAGCATATCACAGCTCTCAGGCATTATACCAATGAGCACGAGGTATAATGTAGATATGCCGTCTTATGGAGGAGACGAAAAACCGAGGTCCCGAGTCTATGTAGTCCAGTAAACGAATGTGTCAACATGGGCAACTGGTCCAGCAAGAGCAATTTTTTTAATTTGCTGGTTATGGTAGGCACATTAAATTCCCAAAATGTCAGGTACCTGACCATTGTGGAAGGATGGGAAAATGGCTCTGAAATTACAGAAAATCCGTTTTCCCGCGATATCTGCCGAGATTTGACCACTTGAGAATTTTTGTTCAGACGAAAAATGAAGAGCAGTTTCTTACCCACAAAAATGATTCATAGCATTTTCGAAAAATTAGATAGTTTTCGAGATAAATGGCCCGAACGCCGACTCAAAATTGAGCTCCAGCCGGCTTATAGAGAGCACGCTCTGAGGGCATGACGTCCCCAAGTAAATTACTAATTTTTTAATAACTCGCGTGAAAATCAATATTTTTTTAATGAATCAAAGTGCGGGTGAAAGAAGGGATCTGTGGCTACTAAGGCGTGTTTTCATCCACTCAATTCGTGCTCCTGGGTTATTGGAAAACCAGGCCAAAATTCGTCTTTGCTAGATTTTTTAATGCTTCCATGGATTTATTCACATTATTTTTATTAATAGTTGTTATTTCAGCCAATCCTATTGGATAATGGTTCTTTGGGGGTACTTTATTTATTCCGAAGCCATGCTACCAATTCGCCCTTATTTTTTTGAATAATGTGTTTTCCAGGAGGCGATTTTTGTGGATTTCTGGAGTTTTCCCGAGAGCTCTGGTTTATCGAGAATTTCTCGATGATTAACTGTCAAACCCGCTTATAATTGATATTGGGAGAAAGATTAGAATATCCCTCTTGCCGATGGTATAATTTTTTAGACCCCTGCGTTTTCAGGAAAATCGGGGAAATTTCCAGTTTTCTGAGGGAAGACAGCTATTCTTCTGAGTTTTTTCGAGTAGTTTTTTCTCGTTACAGTAAAATTCTTCCCGGTCAAGCATCATACCCGATGAAAGGTCACATTCTAAACTTTCCTTTGATATGTATATCAAGTATTTTATTTGATGGATTAAAAAGAAATTTATCTCTAAATTTGTTGTAATGGATGCCTCATTTTAATCTCGCACGCAGCCACGCCACCCATCTATAGTGTGGTCGACGGCATCTGCTATAGTGCGTGTACAAGTGGATGCTTTCTGCTGCATTGTTTGTCAACAACTGACAATTTTACATTTAAACACCATCTTTTCCATGATTTTTCAAGAATAAATTAGTAGTATTCCAGTGTAAAAAGTGAAATTCAGGTCATTATTAATTTTATTGTTATTATTAAATAATAAATTTTGAAATTTTTATTGATAAAAAACAGGGAAATGAAAATTCTTGAGCTTCTTTTTTTTGGAGCACACGGTGAGGTTTCATTTTTTAATTAAGATCATTAATATTGTTGTGGGTGAAATGACATCTAATGATTTGATAAATATTGTTCATTCCTGTAGAAAAATGGGAGTCGCAAAGGATTCTAGTACGCCCGTGTGTTTTATTTGTGATCAAGCTCTGACTGAAGACGTTACAACGGTTACCCGAGGACTAGAAACCCTGATAAATGTTAGCAAGACCAGGAAAGACAACCACCATTTGTTCCTGGAGAAGGTATCGTCTGTGGAAGTTCATCGCTTGTGTAGGAAGAGGTATTCGGTAATGAAGAATGGGAAAGTTATTTTCGCAATTGTAGCGTCTACTTTCAATCCTTTTCTTTCGCACACAATCATTCCTAGGATTGGTCTGTCCAATAAAAGCAGGCCAAGGTCTCAATTTTAAAGAAAGCGATAATATTTTCAGGTTTCTTTTCATGGCCTTAATTATTTCGCGGTTGCGAAAATGCAAGGTGGCGCCATCTACCATAGATGCCTGGAGGCCTAAACATAGAAATTGGTGTATTTCCAGGGTCCCTTATCCCAGATTTTGGGCTAGAAGCGTCAGTTTACAAGTTTCAGAAAACTGCGAAGTTTTCAACCAATTTTGCAAAAAATATTGGTGTAACGAAAGAAATTGTAGGGACAACTTTTGTAGGTAATGAACTGCTCTTCATTTTTTGTCTGAACAAAAATTCTCTAGTTATCGTAGTTCGGGAGATATCGGCGGAAAACGGATTTTCGGGATCTCTAGAGCCATTTTCCGACCCTCCCACAAATTTCAGGCACCTGACATTTTGGGGGTTCAATGTACCCACTATTACCTGCAAATTAAAAAAAAATTCCTTGCTGGACCAGATGCCCATGTTGGCGGTATTTTTCGCCTTCATTTATTGGACTAATGGATGTTTGGACTGGATCTTCCGTAAAAAGGAAGAGCATATTAAAAAGCATCATTATGGTTTGAGATTGACTCTTTGCTAGACTAATAAAAACCAAACAAGAAGACGAGACATTCGAACAAGAATACCCCAAGGAAACATAATATGAGATCAATGAAGAAAATCGCCAAGATTTCACAGAATGTAATCTCCTAGAAGGACATCACCTCCCAATCGTCTCCCTCAATGTTTAAAGCAATCGGGAAGCCAATTAGGTCAAGCAAAAACAAATTGAATAAAATTTGGTTAAATTACACATCGTTGACATCGTTGGGGAAGTTTACATCTGTACTTTAGGTGGAAATCCACGTCAAGACACGTGTTTGCAAGTGAACATGGAAGGAGGTATAAAGTCCAAAAGATCCTAATACTCTCAGTCAAGTAGCACTGAAACCTTCAGCAGGTCTCTAGATCAGATCTAGATTGCCTACAAATAATATTAACCCTGGTTAACAACAATAGAGTAATTCTTATGTGGGTCCCGGGGCACAAGGGCATTATAGGAAATGAAAAGGCAGACACCGTCTGATGAGGTAATGTCCTTCTAGGAGATTCAATTTTGTGAAATATTGGCGACTATCTCCAGTGATCTTATATTATGTTTCCTTGGGGTATTCTTGTTTGAATGTTTCGTCTTCTTGTTTGGTTTTTATTATTCTAGCAAAGATTCAATCTTAAACCATAATGATGCTTTTTGGTCTGCTCGTCCCATTTACGGAAGATCCAGTCATCTCTATTCGGCATTAAAAACAGTATAAGGCAGGTGGTCGTAGTTTACTATTGGACTGTTGGAGGAATTATGTTAAAGGTCAATACTGTCGATAAGTAGGTTATCTGTGAATACTGTGACTTTCAAGATGGATTCATGCAACGTTCATTATAATTATAAGAACATAATGAAACCAGTTCGAAAGAGTTAATTATGGATTTGCTAATGCGCATGAACTGCCAAGAGTGACAAAGCTGGGGCAATTGATAAATGTCATATCTGAATCGTTTGTTATTGTGTTAGAAATTCGGTTATTTGCAATTATTTGGAAATTCTGAGACTCCCATGGCAATGTTGGAATATTACATTTGAAACTATTAGTGGTTGCTTGAAATAGAAGGTATTAATAATAAGAAATAATCGATCATTTCCATTACTTGAGCCGTCCATTACGGTGGCAATTGTTGACCAAACTGTTTTTCCATGTTTTTTTTAATTTGGATTCATTCCCAAATATTTGACTTCCGTTGCAAATGGTTGAACCTCACCTCGGTGAGAAAGTGGAAGAAGATCCTTTGATTCCTTTTCTTATTGCAGATTTGGGGTAGGGGGGTGTAAAAATATTCCCTTTGAAACTAATTGTAAGCAGCATTTGGGTTAATTAATAGAAGTTTTGGTTAAGACAAGTAATAAGGACTACAATTATTAAATCATTTTGTGCCGAATATGGTAAAGTAACGGTAATATTATAAGCCATTGGGAATTTTAAAGCTAACGTTCTTATCCTGAAGGAAAGCAAGAGATGTTTTATTTATGTGGATCGCATAGATCCAGTCAGTAATGTATTTTGTTCAAGACTTGACTATATTTTTGGTAAACTACAAATGAGCCGGAAGAGGATGATGGATGCTCCAATTAAATGTAAATCAATACGCTGGTCGAATTTGATTTATAAATCAATTAGTGCTTCAATTTTATAGCCAACAACAATTATAAATAAAAAAGTCAAGAGTCCAAACATTAGCGGTCACGATGGCGACAGCGCGGAAAATTTTGAAAGGAAAAAGACATACAAGACACGACACGTACGTTCGGCTCATACCAACCAGGAAGTAAACTTCCTTCTTTAGAATTAAATTTTCAAGGGAGTATCCAAACTTTTTTCTTTTTTATTTCTCATACTTTTGTGTGAAAAAAAAGCTTACAAAGCGTATTGGGAGAACTTACTTCAAAACAAAACAAAAATTTGCCTTTTTAAATCATACAGAGTCTCATATATTGTAAGAATTTTATAGTAGTTTGTGCAACTAGTGTGGATATGATGGCCATATCGCACAAGGACGAAGTTTTAACACGACGCCGTAGGCGGAGAGCTCAATCGTTCCAGTGCGATATATACAATCCACACGAGTCGAACAGTATATTTTTTCTACGACCCATTTGAAAAAATCTAGAAAATAAACATTTGAATAAACTGTAAAATAAATATAACTTGAAATTAAAAATTTTCAACAATTTCATTCATAATCGTACCAATTCAATTTTATGTCTTCACTAATTTTTTGTGATAAACGTTCAGTTTAAAAATGTACAATTTGTATAATGTTACGGTTTCCCTTTTTAAATATGCGATGCTTGTTATAAGTAGATGCTCCAATCGGATTCCCGCACGAAGGGTACTGTACCTTTATCTATAATAATGAATATTCTGCTAAATATTTCAAGCGTCTACCTGTTGTCGTTATCAATATCAAGCAAAATAATTAACAAAAAAAAAAATTGTTCACGGGGAATCGAACTCGGGTCCAGTGCTTCTGGGAGAGACTTTTTTTGACAAGTTATTTTGACGTTTCTTGAAATTGAAAAAAAGATGAGTGACGAGTACTAAACGCGAATGCTGATTGGTGGATTTCATATACGTTCTAGGATGTATATGAAATCATATACGTTCAGTTAACGGATATTGCCTACATTTCCATTCTGTAAACTGTGCAGGAAATGGATAATATACATGTGGGTGTAGAAAAAATTATATTAAACAATTAGTTATACGATCATAGATAATGTATATTGTGCTACACGCACTAAATACCATTTTCAACTGGGTACAAGGTATGTGACGAATATACAAGTGGTCTTTCATGAATACATTACATAATGTCACAAGTCTGTAATAAGTTTGTTCTAATTGGCATGTATGAACCGTTCTATAGTCGTATCGACAACTGCGGCAATATGAGTTAGAGATGGGTTAGGAATTCCAAGCTTTCAAATGCATCTTCCTACACCTATAAAAATTTTGCAATATGCATTGACTCCCTTTTCTCCATTCATTCAATTGAATCAATCTTCACTAACCACCCATTTGTCCAGAACATAGACGACATCTATCAAACTGCCTCTAGTAACAACCCAAAACACATTATCCAGCTCGCAGCCGACCTCAAGTCCCACTTCAAAAACGTTATGTAAGAATTTTGGCGGTATCTATGGTACAATAGCACGACAGCACTTTGTGATATCCATCCATCTACTTCTTCACACTTCCCTAACTTTTTTAACTGGAGAAAGTCTACTATAATCAGAAGAATTCCGTTTGCCATAGCTAATGATATAGTGACCGAAGCACATATATACTGACTGACTGCAGACAATTTTCAGCGACATATCAACGGTTTGACCTTAGGCCTAACCTCAAGGAAATGCTCCACTGTCCCACCGAGATCAAGAAAATCTTACAGTTTCTGAAAGCTACTCATCTTTACCATAAAAACTAATTTAAAAATAGTAATGATTGTTTTTCAATTCATGTAAATATTTGTAGCTTTTATTGCCAATAGCTGCCCATAGACGAAACGGTGCCGACGGTGTCGACCGACCAGATCTGATATACCAAGACCGCCGACTTGGTCTGTGAGCGATCTGATTTGTCGTGTCTACACACGACCATACTTAGTCCGCGAATTGTCAAAGGATCGGATCCTGCACAATACATACGCTGTCTTCAAATTAGTTGGTAGATATTTGAAAATTCCACATACTGGGTCGTGCGACTCAGTATTTTAAGCTGGTCTAAAATACCTCGTCAGTCGGTGTAATCTTTTTTGTACAAAATGGACAAAAAAATTTCTCTCATGGGTTTAGGTATTTTAAAAATCTGTCAAAAGGATAATAGAAGAAAGAAAAGAACAAAATGGGTCAAGAATTTCACATCTTTCACAGTTACATCATTATAATGTTTGCTTTTTGAAAATTGTATTAAATCTTCGTATGCTTCTCTTTTTAAATTCTTATTTATGTAATCAGGATCTTTAATTATCCACAACCATGGCCTTTCCCTATATAATTCTATAAACTCTGCTACTATTTCTTTTGTCCACTCCATTGCACCCCAAAATTCAAACCAACAGACGAGCTCAACGACTGGATCCTTTCGTTAGTTGCAAGTACAAAATTTGACTTGTAACGACTTGATCCTTCACCGATGACGTATTTCACCGACCAGATCCGTCGTTCAGCACTAACGTGCGTTCCCAATATGCCAAATTAAACAGACACTGTCTGTCACATACCATGTCGCGCAAAATATCGCTTCGTGTATGGGAGCCTAATTGCCTTGCAATTCTGTGCCAATGACAGGGATGTCGAGGCACGTTATAAAAAAAAAGTGTGTACCTTTTGTCAGCCGATTCGGAAATGAATAAAATATTTGTATTATTAGAAATATAGCACGAGTTACGGTATTACTAATTATTAAAAAAATTTTATGGAAACTTAAAATTTCGAAAAAAAGATTACCTACTTATATTTTTTGAAATGTAGGGTTCTCTAAACTTT
>CAJUYI010000012.1:511780-526962 GCA_910591695.1 Galerucella pusilla | reverse complement strand
CTCCCGGACTAAAAGGTTGTGGTCGAATGCGCCATTACAACCATAACATTTCGAGCTATTTACGTACCTATACTACTGTGTAGCGGATTTTAGTTTATTTGAAAAATAAGTTAATGCTATTTTTTTAAAAATATTGATATTATTTCAATTAACAATATAATCGGCTACATTTTGGTTGACACCAAATATAATATTCTCCAATTATTAATTATAAATAAAAATTAGTTTTTAATTAAGTCTTTAATTATTTATGTAGCAAACTTGCAGCCGAATCTTAGACCAAATAGTGAGATATTGAGATACATTACCATTTTTTTCTTAATTGTTTATAATTTGAGAAAATATGTTTAGATGTCATTTGTCAGATATGAAATAAAATAGCACTCGTGAACTAACCTACAAGTAAACGACCATTTACTTCAAAGTAGGAACTTATTATGAGAAAATTTTTTATTTAGCAAATTCCTTTTTTGTCGTTAAGCATTATTATTCAATCTCTGTTCATGCGTGAAAAACAAAAAAGAGAACGATATTTTATTTGAATATTCAAAAAATCAACTGTTTTTAGACTACACTGAACAGCTCTCCACAAACTCTCAAAATGGAATATTAATTTACTGATAAAATTTGTTTGACCTCCATGGCTTCATCGCACTCATTCCAGACATTAAGCGCTGCAGAAAGTTTTGGAATCAAATTAGTTTAAATCTTCAGAGAAGGCAAGAGCTAGTGTATTGAGTAGAAATTTAACTATAACGGATAGACAAAGTGTAGTCAATTGGAAATTTGAGTGTGTAGGGAAGCGATATTTCAGGCAAAGATTCCTCAAAGCCCTTTAACGTTGTTATACTTTGGGAATGTTATTGTGAATAATTCAACTATAAATTACGTTGATTTTCACACAAAATAGTATTTCTCTTGAACAAAGTCGAGATTGTTATCTTCATTAACTTTATGGGATATTGAATTTTAATAGACAGGTTGGTTGAAATATTCCTGCAATCGAATGGAGAAGAAATCGCTCCTCAGTTACAAAAGTCAATATGATTTACATATTCATATTAATGGGCTCGTTTACTAAAATTTTTAAATCATTTTTAACTGTCGTAAAACAAAGTACTAAGGATACAAATATGATTCTGAAAATTTCATGTCAATAGAATATGTCGTTCTCCTAATACAACCAATTAAACAAGCATACCGTAGCGGGGCGAATACTATAACTGTGACGTCACCGCATATGAACGTTAATGTGCACTAACATTACGCTTCTGACTGTAACGTGCCTCACGTAGAATTTATTTTGATTTACTTAAAAATTTTTGTGTTAATAAAATAAAATGTGTGGACCTAATTAAAAAAAAACAGACTCATTAAATCTTCCAGAAGTGGACTTGCTAATGATTATGAAGTTTTTTAATAAAAATTATAATTTTATACTAAGTGAAACATCGTTTTTGGCTGTTTTCCGGCCAGAATGATTAAAAATGTCAATATTTTCATTAATACATGCTCTCTCAGATGATATACAGGGTGATTCCAGATGTTTTATTTTATTCCTGGTCTGGTGGACAAAGTTACGGAGATCGCTACAAGATAATATCGTATTGATTAGAAACAGTTAGTTTCATTTATAATAGTGATATAAATATATTCCACAAAGTCATGGTCCGAACAGTAAATCATATTATACAGAGCATTTCAATGAAAACATCAAACACACCAACACGTCATAAATCATATCTTGTTGCTTCAACTTTAACCCACTCCCAATTTTTTAAATGAAACACCCTATGCATTATTACGTTGTTGGATTCTCCTCTGCAAGAGGATTACAAAAATGTATAATACATAAATGAAAAGTCAATCAGTTGGGAGTTACGGATAATACCAATTTACTAATAGTAATATTTTAATTCGTAACAAATCAGCAAAACAATACCTAGATAGACATTCCAACATTGAGCCTCGTCTACCCATCCACCGAGCAGAAAATTATTCGTTTAAAACTGACTTACATCGAGAGCGTAATGTTGTGGTGCCACATCTTGTTGAAACGCTAGCAAAGCTTCTGACGTGGTATTGTAATGTTTTTCTTATTTATTTAAACAGTTTTTTACCGTGGGATAAAATTATACACTCACTATGGCTAATTACTATTGATTTATTAAAGAAACACTTACACACTATAATAAACTTAATTTATATACACACTACTTAATGTCTATTAATTTATCTACACTCGGTATAATAATTGTCCTACTTTATCTTCAACACTATTTATATTCACTTTCTGTTCACTCACTGTATACTGAAACTGTTTACCGATTCACTGTATACTGAACAACTTCTCTACTCACTCGAAAACCCGCATATATATAGTCCTTCGAATCTCTAAAACATTCTTGAATATACCACCTCAGCGTATACTTTATAATTCCAGATCATTCGCGATAAACCATTGGCCTGGTACGCTGTTTGAGAACAGTCTCGAACATTACCTGTTCGAGAACCTTTCTAGAAAGGTCGCATTCATAGTTTGCGACAGGAACGGCTTCGGAATCAGTGAGTTCGTAGCAGTATCATCATTTTCTAGTATTCGTGATATTTCGGGATCAATAGCTTCTCTGAGTAATTGTAGATAAGACCATACGACTCACCATTTAAGTTTCCCTCAACAAATTATGGTCCAACAATATGGTCACCTAAAATGCCACACCAGACGTTCTCGCATTACGTGAGGTAAATTTTTTTCCCAATAAAGTGACGCCTTCAGAATTATGTGGGGTGGGTAGTTTTCATTGAAATGCTCTGTATAACTACGTCTTTAATGGATTGCATACCAGTATATACAACCAAATTAATTAAAAACTTACTAGTTTCAACAGAGTGTTATAAACAGTATAGACCAGAGGTTCCCATACTTTTTTTTCTCATAGACCACTTTAAACATTTTGCTGGATCTGGTGGACCCCCTGCAACTATTACATTTACTAACTTACTTCCAAAACCCGAAAAAAGTATATGTCTATGTAAATCTGTGTTGTGGCTATTTTTCAATCAACTATGAGTTAAAAGTTTTCGAAAAAAAGGTAAGAATTTATATTGCTTTGATTATGCTGAGAGTATTGTCATTTAAGCTAAGTTTCAAGGCCAGTCTAAAAAGCGTCTTCATCCCACAGTTGGATTCCTACTTTTTTGTATTCTAAGATTGACTCACAGTACAAGAAACCAATAAGCTCCCACTTCGGAGTGGTAAAAAGTAAAAATAAATATTTTCTTGTTTTGTAGCTATTTATTCAAACACAAAAATTACTACACTTTTAATTATGTTGTTATAACAGTCTTAGTAGAATCGAAATTTAACATCTAAACTAATAATGATTATTATTTTAAAAACAGTCGCAATATAATCAAAATTTTGATTATATTGATCAAAATTTTGATTATATTGCGACTGTTTTTAAAATAATAATCATTATTAGTTTTGATGTTAACTTTTATCTCAGATTACCATTGTAATTTGAGATAAAAGTTATAATTTCAATGGGAGGGATGTACTTGGTGAATTGACAGCAAATTATCAATATTTGGCTTGAGTTTAGTTAAGTATAACCGGATTTTCAATTTAGCGAGTGCAGGTATTCCGCTGGTGCCATCTACAATTGGTCTCCAAAGTTTAACAGGTGAAATTCTATTTATTTCCGAGGCCATCGAGCAGAAATTTAGTAAGAAACCACCAAAAATATTTTGGTTTTTTCAAAGGCCATTTTCACAAAAAATATTTGTATTGCAAAAAAAATTATACGGACCATTTTTGTAGATAATTTAACGACCCTAATTTTTTATCCAAACAAAAATTGTCTAACTTGCGTATTTCGGGAGATATTGGCGGAAACCCGTTTTTTTTTGGACTTTAGGGGCCATTTTGGGCCCTTAGCTAAGGGGCAATCTTGGAGAACTTTTTCTCCCTTTGAAGTACCTGTCAAGACCTATAAATCAAGCCAAAAAAAATTATTGAACAAATATATTGATAGGTTTGCCTATTTTCAGGTCTTCAGTTACTGGACTTATATTTCAAACGGAAAAAAAATCTTGAAAACTTGAAAATCGCTGTTTTTTCCTTGTATTAACTTTGGAACAGTTTAGTTTTCGATACTTTAGGGACCTAAATGACACCTCTACTTATATTTACAGTTATCTGACAAATCGGAATTTGCAGCAAATTTCAAAATAACCTGTTGTAATAAATATTTTTCAATAATATATGTATATAAGGTTTGCATCGTTGTAAATTATATTCCTGGTTACTGTTACAGTGGTATTCGTAAACAAAAAAATACAAACATGTGAACACTCGAAAAAAACAATTAATTTTCCTAAGCTCGTCGGATTTATTTATAAAGTGATACACCTAGAGTGAAAGTCTTCTTCTTTTTATTGAATTTACTTAATCATTGTCAAATTTGTTTGTAAGCATTTTTTGCAGTATTCAGACTTAAGAAAAACAAGAAAAAAATGTGTTGTTTATTGTATTTTCTTGAATTAGATCGCAACTGCAGTGGTAAGAACTAACGTGAAATCGTGAATAATCTTTTTTTTAAATGATTGGTTATTTTTGTCTTACTTATCTTTCACACTTTCTAATCAATTAGAAAATTGTACTAGAGTATGTTTATTCATGAGCTAAGGTGATAAATATGTCAAGGGTGATGAGATTTTTTTTTATAAATACGACGATAATTAACATGGTTCAATGCACACAACATTACCAAACACTTTTTTTAAAAACAATTTACAAAGACGAAGCACAAACTAAACATTCTATACTGTAGGTAGGCATTCAAGACTAATTTGATAATTAAGGGAAATCATCGAGCATACAGGGTGCAGCATTAGTGCGAGGAAATCCTATTACTCACTTGTCGTGAGTGATGCGAAAAAAAAGCAGTTTGTAAAAAATCGTTTGCAAATGAACTATGCAATGTGCATACAAAAATGCATATCTTTTCAAAATAGCATGCAATCGTTTCATTATTTTCAAAAAGCAAGATCATAAATCTACATATGTGCATTTATTTTTACCCACGAGTCTAGTGAGTGATGGTATGTAATTTCAATGGTACAATATTTCTCATTGTTTGCCGTACCCATCCATAGTGTTTTATCGCAAGATCAAAAAAGTCACTTCAAAGCCTTGTAAAGACAGACAGATAGATCTATTTCCCTTTTGTCCAGTCTTGTCATTGCGCGACCTTTTTCTATTTGAAAGTCTAGATTTGTACGAGATGACCTCGAATTTTATCTTTTCGTTTCAAGTATTTGTATTTAGCTTATTACTAGACGCAAATAAAATGTGTATTCCCCAGTTGAACAGTATTTTTTTAATAAAAAATATTGTTACAAATACATATATTTTATTTGTATTGTAGCAGCTTTCTCTTGCATATTTTTTACTTACATTTGTCAGATTCATAGCCCTCTTTATAGCCATGTCAGCTCCCAGTCTTAGATAACATTATTTCACATTATCTCAGTGAAATCTCCGACTGTGGTGTTTATGTCGAAGAATAAATAAAGTTTTTATCACAAATTGTAAATTGTTTCCTTCCTAACCTAAAGTGGACTTGCGATCCTAAGTTTCGTGCCTAATTTATAAAGATTGACATCTGTTATTCAAGAGGACTGTTCTCACAAGCATCACAGATCACAGACAGTCTTTGCGCCGAATCCGGATTGTCAAAGAACAGACTTGTAAGAACAGACCTAAGAATAAATGCCAACATATTTATTATTTTATTTTTGCTAATTATTTTGGGAAATTCAACCACAATCTTTTTTATATTTTTTTAATTCAACGTTTCGGTATCGTTCAAGTTACCGTTATCAGTTTATTAAAATCCGATGCCTACCTGACACTAATGAAAAAATTCAACAACTAGACAATCAATATTTTGAAGTATAAATCATATTCTTGGGAACCACGATACTTTAGGAGTAGATATTCTATAAAATGTAAAAGTTATTTTTGGAAGTCGAATAAAGAACGTACTAGCTTAGATCCTCCGAAACGGACACTAACAACTAACCATAGAGAAATAAATTATTATTATTATTATTTCTATATGCAACAGTACAAAATCAAAATGGCATCTGTGGTAAATATAAGGGTTGCAGGAAGCTTCAAACTTTGGTGCGTCCGGCACGAGAGCTTTTTTTTCCGACAGATTCCACCCACCACGTCAAATTTAGTAGTTGAGGTGCGCATGCGTCCAAGCACCCTTTAACCTTATATTCGATGTTACTGAATATGAGCTGATTAGCGCAGGTGGTAGGGTATTGAGCTTATAACTCAGAGGTCGTAGGTTCGAAACTCGGTTAGGACCTGGGTTTTTATGTTTTTTTTTAGTTTTTTTATTTCTTATTTTCTGATATTTTTATACATAGTTACACTTTGATCAACCGGGTTTGGGCCTGGGTTTTCTTGTTTCTTGTTTAGTTTTCTATTTCTTATTTTCTGATATTTACATATTTATTTCAATATTGTTATATTACTACTAAATTTGGCTACGTTGGAATATGTCGGGAAAATAAGCTTTAATGCGTCCGGCTACTGATGTGCTGATATGCCATTTGAAAATTGTCCGCCAGGGTTACCACATTATTTTGAAAAATATTTATGATGATGAATTTTTGAAGACGGATTCATTTTCATTTATCATGGGAGTACCATACAATTTTTAAAGGGGAAACATTTGTTTGCAAAAAATTTCATTCTACCATAAAATTTGTATAAGAGACTCATGCCCAGTTTCACCAACCATTTCCTAAAGTTAGGTATTACCTAAATCAGATTTTCGAATTGCTAAGTGAAATTTTCGTTTTACCACGCGCTAAGAATTACTTGAGAGTGACAATATTGGGCGTTTAGGCGTTTCTTTTCGCATGGTGAAACGTAAATTCTATTTTGTCATTCCAAAATATGATTTAGGTATTACCTAACTTTCGGAAATGATTGGTGAAATCGGACATCAGATTTGTAAAAATTCCCATTTTCCATGGGAGTACGATAAATATATTCAAGGGGGTTAATTTATTTGGGCAAATTTCCTCCCATCATAAAAATGTCCATTTACCATGGAAGTGCGATAAAATTAGTATAACGGATTATTTTATTTGGACAAATTTTTCTCAACATAGGCTTACGATAAAAATTTTTAAAAGGGAATAATTTGTTTGTAAAACTTCAATATCATGAGCGTACCACAACATTTTTCGAGCAGGTAAATTTATTTGATAACATTTTCATTTGCTATGAAATAAGAGAATAAATTTTGGAACAGGTTCATTTGTTTTTGTTTTCAGTTCTGACAGCAGTCTTCAAAATTGCCCATTTACTTTTTTTTATTCGTCTTTCTTATTATTAAAATTGTGTCACTATCATCAATCTAACTAATGTTGTGCAATAATTATAATACTCGATAGATTTGACTCGTAAAAATGTCAGCTGGCCGAGTAGTTGAGATAGATCGTAAGTTAGCCATTGTCAAAGTGGTTATAAACATCAACAATAAAAAGTGAACAGACTACCATTTATTGTGCTGTCCCGGCGAAGGTAATTATAAGATTTTATTACCTTGTAAATAAATGTCCACCGTTGTTCCGCGCTACCATGTTTACGCTTTACGCACTCGCGAGAGATGGAAAAAGACGTTGAAACGATAATATACGTTCTCGTTATCTAACATCGTCTGCAAGTGCGAAAGGAATTACAGTTGAAGTAAGAGTGGAAATAGTTTAGAAAGCAACTTGTTTGGTTTTAATACGGAACTTTCCAATTTGTTTTTATTCAATTTCATTGAGTCCAGAAAGCCTAATTCAAAATCAATAACTTGGTGAGCATAGTTCAAATATCCACACAACCTCCAAAGCGGCTTATCTCAAGCAGTGGCCGAAGTGCAGATAGAGGGATAGGTATAGTTCATATAATATCCTTCTTGGTGTGCGTCATCGTTAAATTCGAAAAGGCTATGAAATTAATAGTTACCAGCTTCTTTTTCTAACTGAAAATACTTGAGAGCTTTCAAAATGCTGATGTTTTTCCGTGCATCTAGGCATATTTTTGTATTATTTAAATAAATATAACAATAAGATTAATATTTACTTTTCATAGATAATAATTGACCGTAAACAACAAATTACAGACCTGACGAAAACTGTCAGTGGGACATTAGAAAATGACGTAAGACACATTGCCGCTACGAAAGGTAAGTCTGCATCCCGTTTTGAATGTTGTTATTTCTCCCGATTGATAGGGTGACAATTCTTTCGTGTCTAGTCAATATCGTTACCCTAATTCGCAAATGTTGGAAGTCCAGTTTGATTTTGATTTTACAGGGGAGGATAAAAACGTTTTATTGGGTTGAATTATTAGTGGTTGATGATTCTATTTTGGTAAACTACGTAATTTAGGGTTAGAATCTGTTATTTTAAAACTGTTTTTAGTAAACAAAAATTTTTTTTAGGATAGTATTAAACGAGATGGTGCCAAAAACCCAATTTTGGCCAAAATGAACTCACGACATTTGCGAATTAGGGTAACGATATTTATTCTGTTGTTGGTAGCTACAAACATGTCGTGATTCAGCAGATACCTTCCTCATCGCATGGACGTTGTACCTTCTAGTAGCTGTGTGTGGCAAAAGAAGAAATTTTATAATACATACTTATAGTTAATAGAAAATTTTTGCTACTTGAAAATTTTGTTGGACTACCGCATCGGCTTACTATGGACGAAACAGGCGTTATATGTTAAAGCAGAGAAGCAAATGCTAATAATTCTGGTAGTGACAGTATTATTGTAATTTTCGATGGCTACAGTAAAGGATAATATGAGATTGCTCAGCCCCGAAAATCTTACGTAACATCGTATGTCCCCTGCGCTACATCAATGTTTTGTTCGATATTATAAGCTACTAGTATCCGCGACGGCGTCTTACAATATGTTTCATGATCAAGGGAATTTGTTTCTTGAGTAGCTACAAATGAAACATAAATCTACCACCATGATCCTAAATTGAAACCAGAACGATTACAGTGGAGTAAAACTTATTATTAAGAGCGATTAACAAACAATTAACCTGGATAATATTTAAAAAATTTGGATCAGCTGGATAGGAACATTCGTATGAAAAGAAAAGAAGCAAAGAAAAAAGCCTTGTTCCTTTAAAATAATGCATCAGCTTACAAAATGGTTAAATTCAAGGCATTATAAAGTGCTTATTTCTTAAGCATTCCAGCGACTACTGTCTTTACTGAAACCTGAAACAATTTCTATTTTTCGTCGAATGTAGATATTATGGCAACCGTTGTCGTGTATTTCGAAGAGCTTGAGCTTGACCTTAGCCTTGATCATTGTTCTTTGTCAAATGTGTCAAAAACGAACACTCAAGGTCGTGTGCAGCTTTGACTCTTGTTTATAAATACGACGATAAGCGTATTGAGCTATTAAGAGATTGTACTGAAGAATAAAGACATTTTTAGAATTCAATTGTATTCTACTACCAGCCTGTACTTGTAACCCTTAAAATAAAATTCATTAATTTTGAATAAAATATCCACCATTTCACATTATAATACTTGAGAAGAGGCTTTTTCTCTTTGACAATAAATACTTTAGTTATTCGTTTAGCTCCAACTCTAACAAATCCTGTTTGTATATACGAATGTTTTGTGAGGTTCATTAGGTTTAAAAAAATATTATATTACGTGATCTTTTAACTACCGTATGTACATAATATGGTGTTCGAAATCACGAACATACCTTCCAAGGTAAAATGAAGAATTCTTCGATAATTGGACACGTCATGCGAATAGTATTTTTTTGTCTAATTGTGATAGTAATAAATGACAGTTATAAAAGTTCACTTCGTTAACCCATAAGAAATTGTACGCAGACTTATGCACAGATTTTTAGTCAAAAGGAATGCTTAGGCTGCGATCCGGTATCATTTATCTAGATTTGTAACTGTAGTGTAGGAAGGGTGAGTTTAGGCCCACTGCACTTAGGCCACATGTGACCAATTGCACATCCTCCTGAGGAGCTGTCCTCCTAGGTCATCGTCCATTCTGTCGTTTCCAGGATGTTTTACAGGTCACAGGAGACATCTCCTTTATATCGGCAGGTGTAGGTCAAGACACCAAACACAAACTCTCTTGACGATAACTCCGGACACTCGCATAAGACATGCCTAACAGCTTCATCTTCCTGTTCACACACAAACTGCATAGAGGTGTGTCCACTAGCCCCAGAGTGAGGAGGTGTTTACTTAGTTGATAGTGGCTAGTCAGAAATCCTACTGTTGAACTGAAATATTTCTTTGGCGACAGCTCTTTAGGGAATAAGCATGGGTGTAATGTTTGGCTAGTTCCGCAATAGGCATGATGACTGATTTTGAAAAACTGCTCCACGATGTTTTCACGTATATACTTTATCTACAATAAATGTTATTTCTGTAGGAAAAAAGTTTTTAAAGGAAAAATTTAACTTTTGAAAACACATTTCAAATTATGCGCCAAAACGATAGAATAGTAATGGCGTCTTTCTATGACATCATCAAATCGTGAATATCATTTTTATAGGTGGTCTGTGTCGATAGGTTATCTATGATCTGTGTCAAAGTCAAACTTCAAACACTTGACAGCTTGCAGGCTAAAAGTTAATTTCGTTAATTTTGATACATAAGCAAAATTTAAATTATTTTGTGCGATTAGTTATCATAGAGATGAATCCTAATGTGTATCGATGGTGTGTGGTTCCACAATGTAATTCAAAACAGATGTTCGGATCATAGATCTTTGCGACAGTACTACGTCACTCTCTTCTGATTGGTGTTTGAGATAAGATGGTTACATTTTGTGCTTATATTTTTACTAAAATAAATGTAATCACACATGTAAAATAAGAATAAGTGATTTCTTCAGAATCTCGGTATCTTATATAATTATATCTTCTGTACGTTCTGTTACTTATTCTTTGACACATGACAACGGTAGTTGGAACGCTATCGAAACGTCGAAATAAAAAATTAAAAACATTTTTGTGGTTTGATTCGCAAAAAATTAAAAGAATTATATAATTATGTCAAATCAATATTTTAGTGATTCTTAGTGACTGTCATCATGCCTATTGCTGCTTCCCTGACTAAAGAATCGACAAGGCGGTCACTTTTACTTCTGTCGTACCCTTTAACCCACTCCAGGATAATAATAGAGAGTTTTCGAAAGCGTACATATACTGAGCCAGTAGACTATTTTGACAGAAAAATATATAGTTTTCGAACCTCCTGCGTCCCAACGGTAACGGTAACACAAGTTTTTGTTTGTTACAATATTATAAATTAAAAAAATGTTTTCCAGTAAATTTGCAGAAATTTGATTGAATTATGACCTATTTTGAGGGATCTGCACGAGACCAAAATTTCAGTTAGCAAAATCTGATTGTCTTCCTCAGAGAACTGAATCCTACTTCTTTTCTGATTGTTCAAGACAAATTGATAGCATGATAATTATTAATAATATACTATCGCAATTCGCAAAGTTGATTGTTGAAATTTTAGTGGAAAAAACAGATACCAGAGACAACATACAGAATACAGACATCACTCATTGAATTGAGGTTAGATTTTTGGTCTTTCCGTGGCCTTTTCGTTAATGCAACCGCTGTGTCTACCGTCCTTAGGATACCGGTGGTATGTACGGGAGCGGTATACGCTAAGTGACACACCGTATGTCAAAGTTGTCAAATATCGTTAATCGGAGTGCTTTTTAAGCGGCTTCGAAAACACTCTATTGTTTCCTATCGAAACGTTAGATAACAATCGATATCGGCTATAATTTGACAGTTTGACGATATTACTTGTTTTCGAAAAGGGTCATGACCGAGTTGTCTCCCATTCAATTCAGGTATACTTCCATATTGGTAGTTATCGCAGAATAATAATCATTCTAACGCTTTATAGTTTTGAAAAATATTTTTCAAAGAGAGCGACCGTTCAACTCAGAAGAAACAACTACTTCCCGGGCTATGGGTCCCGACGTATATTGAATTACACTTCAGAGTCAAACGGATTTGGTATATCTACAAGATATTTAACACCAACCATTCTGGTTTGTAATTAGAAGGGAAAACATAACTTGTAGACCGGTTTGTACTCATGAGGCGCAAATACGCCGAAACAGGTCTACAAGTTATGTTGTCCCTTCTAATTACTTTTATCAGAAATACTTACATTTGTGTTTCTTACAATGACAAAGGTAATAATAACTGCTTTATTACTATAATAGTAATTGAAAAGTTGCGTTGAAAATTTTAATTTGCAATATATGGAAAATTAGCGAAAATAATATAATCCTTTTATAGTTGATATTTTAAAATTCGACCTTCCTTCAATATTTTTTTAAATTCAATGTAAAAAAACTTTGAAAAATTTTCGAGAAGTTGTACTTATTACGAGGTCAAAACCCATTACAGACGTATTATAAAACAATGTCTGATTTAGAAGTAAACAAAAAATGACTAACCCGTATAAGTGACCATGCATAAAATTCTCCACTTACCTAGAACAAATAGATAAAATACGTTAATTATAATATTTCTGAAAGAATATCTTGGTGTAACAAAAGTTTCATAACAGGTAGAACAATATTATTTGTGATAATTACGTTATTATCACACTAGCAGCAAAATCAACGGTTCCCGGGTAAAATAAATCGTAAATTCAATGGAGGAGTTCATAAACATACATTTTTTTAACTTAGATAATCCAAATTCCTATCTCGGATTTGTAGAGATCTAAAGCAATTAACTGATTATTCGTTAATTATAAATGAAAAAATAGCTCATTTAAATGAAATATTCATTTTTTATTGTATACTCCTAGGAAAAATTATAAATATAAACCATTCTCGAATCCACTTGAACGCACACAAAAAATTTCTTCAATTGCACCCATGCGAAGCCGGGCTGGGTCGCTAAATATAGCCTATATTACTCAGTAGCTCTCTAGCTTTCTAAAGGCAAAATAATTTTTGAATTCGGTCCAGTGGTATTTCAGTTAATCGTTAAATACATACATACATACAAATCAACAGGAACGTTCAACAACTATAGCGGCCATAGCGTTTGTTACAACATTTAATAAACTGGATGAGTAATACTTAGACCATTAGTATGATAGGGTGAAAGACTTAAAAAATAAAAGTGCGTCTCTATCGTCCTTGCCACATTTATAAAAGTATAAACTGTCAATCTCTCCAAAATCATAAAGTTATTTTGGTTGATTTTTCAAGAGGGGAACGGAAAAATAATCTCATTCACCCTTCCCCTTCTGTATAGCTTCTTCAATCATTTTCCTTGCCATTATAGTCCTAAATCATTGACCAATGATCTCTTTTAACCAAGAAAAAATAAGGTTATAATTGAAATTGACAGTTTATACTTTTATAAAGTAATGCAACGTCGTCGTTCCAAGTCAGTTGGCTAGTTGTTTAATCACAGCTTTAGCATTTCCTTTACTGAAGAAAATGTATTGAGCATTTCAGCTCACAGAGCTCTCGGACGGAGAATATCTACATTGTACTGATGAGACGCAAATGAAATTATTATACAGTGATATTGTCCCTTCTAATTGCAAACCAGAATAATTGCTTAAATCCTGTAGATCATACCGACCCCGTTTAATTAAGAAGTGTAATTCATTATCCGTCGGAGCATAAAGCACGAGAGATAGTTGTGAACGGTTGCGTTATTGGAAATATTTTGAAAACGTTAAAATAATGAAAATATTATTCGTTAGCTCTATAAAAACAGCCAAGTTTATCTTCAAACAAAGTTTAGAATTTATCGCATTTTTCAACCCTCTATTTTCCGTTACCCAACTAAATACACCCCTTTGAATATACATATTTAAAAAAAAATGCCAATAAAAATGAAAATTAATGTCTAGCACTTATATTACGCACTCAGAACAAAACCGCACAATAGCCCATTCTAACCCTTTGATTATATAATTTCTTTTCTAGTCTAGATCTAAGGGCATTTACTACCGAAAACCAGTGTACGTATCATTTTCTCAGGAGCTGTCACTCACTATTCACCAACCCCTTAAAGTAAAATGAGAATGACACAATATACAGGATAGTCAGTTATTGTTGTAATTAATGTTTTCTAGGGTCATGTTTATTGCCGTGACTAATTTTTTTCTGCGCGGTTAGGTGTGGACAAACGAAAGCGTCTGACAAATTATGCTTCTTTCTAAAAAGGGTTTCATTTGGGTTACGGCTCATAGACGTGTCCTTTTTTTTTCATTCTTTCTTTCAGAAGTGGGAAAACAAGAATGACTAGATGGAGACAGATCGCTGTTTAGGGTCACGTGGAACGATGTAATCATATTTGAGTTTATAATTTTCACCTTTATCTTGCTATATGTTTTCCAATAGACACTGACACTGACAGAACGGCCATATTTTTCTGGAAGGAGCGTGTCATTTCTATTAAATTTCCATTGTTCACTGGTGAACAACGGATGATAGTTAGACTTTAATTAGTAATAAGTTCTTAACATTCGGTGGTGCTTTTAATTGTGGAATGAGGAGAGCAAGAGTATCTTTTTTTATCTTTTTTGAATTTCTGAATTGTCAAGACAAAATAATGAGAGCTGGTTAGTTAAAGAGGTTCTGAATGGATGGTAATAGTTATAGTATATGTATTCACTCGAAGATAATTAAGTAAGTGTCCAGATATGGGAGAGGACGGTGGGATTATCGATAAGAATACAACAAGTGTGTTAATGATTATCGAAATACAAATTTCTTCGATTTTGAGAAACAAATTGTTGTTTGGAAACATCACGAGCGCGTAAGCGTGAGTGTGGTTTCCTCACCGAAAGAAAAATCTCAGTAATAATTATCGAATGTTTGTTAATGTCAAATTTGTTCATAATTACGTATTGATATTTATAAATGAAAAAGCTTATTTATTATAATAATTACCGATGATTTGTTTCATTAATAAATAATGGAGGATTTGTTTCTGCTATGATTGTTAATTTTGAATAAAATGTTTTAATAATAAACAAATCATCTAATACGCCAACTTCGCGATTATAATTACTAAGTTTAAT
>CAJUYI010000012.1:484902-506108 GCA_910591695.1 Galerucella pusilla | reverse complement strand
AAGATAGCAGTCTAGTTGCCGAAATAAGTATTTGGACATCAATCTATAAATATTGATAAGAAAATATAAAAAATATTTGTTTATTATCAATAAAGGGGCTTTAGTCATGTTTTCATTGTGAATAAATATATGGGTATACTAATTGAATCTGAAATAACAGTGGCAGAATATGTAATAACTATATACAATGTCTTAGTAATAATAAATAACATACGGTGTGGTGGAAAGACATATATTCTCAGTGATTAATCATTTTTTCATAAATACAAAATATACATTTATTGTTAATAACTAATTATTATAAGAAAATATTCTCATGTAATAGTAAATGATTCTTTATTTATGGAGTGAAAATAAATAATTTGTTTTTTACTAACAAACGTTTAATAAGCCATATTTCAATAACGGATTTGGTGATAGTTAATTAGTCTTAGTGATTGTAACCAAACTGTTCTTTCAGTGCTGAAACAACAATTTGTTTCGAAAAAGAGAAGAGATTTTCGATAATCATCAATTACACGAGTTGTATTTGTCAAGATTATTTCTTGATACAATGATTCTGACGTTTCTTTAATAATTTGACATTTTCTGTCAGTCACTAGATTTTTACTATCGAATTAAACAACTAATGACAAAGCGAGACACACAGATAGGAAAATTGCATGTATCCAATCAGGTGCCGAAATACAAAATCGAAAACATGGTGTTTTCAGATATATCAATCCTCATATTTAAACCAATCGAAGGCGCGTATTTTGTATTGAGTGAAATAATCAGGAGCACTGTCTTCCTTTTTGAATTCCCGAATTGGGCGAATTGTCAAGAGAAAATAATGAGAGGTGAATAGTTTAAGAGGTTCTGTAAAGATAGCGCTAGTTATAGTATGCCATCATTGTATCTATTCGAAGGTTCTAATGCAAGGTATTTTTTTTCGATTCCGGCCCTTTTAACGACTATTTAATTGATCTTTCTGTGCACCCGAATCTTTTGCTCTTGAATCACATAACTACTCTATTGACCACTTTAATTATTATTTAATTCAATCAACAGACAGTTTACTGACTACGCCATGTGTTATTTGTGAAGTTTTTATTATTGAAATAAAATATACAGAACATTTCAATGAAAACTATCCACCCCACATAATTCTGAAGTATATATTATAAAGGGGGATGTCTTTTTGCTCATATGTAGACGTTATAAATTATTTTATTAGGTGCTCAAATTGATTTCCATTGGTTTCCATACAATGATGATACATTCGAGCCTCAAATAAGTTTCGATCAATATGTAACATTTCTGAGGTTTTTGTCTTCTTGAATTATTCGCGAAAAAGTAAAAGTAAAACATTGTAGCGTGCACAAAGTACGTACTTTACGCACGGTAGTAGAATACTCCGCTTTAGCGGAGTTCGGCATGCAAAAGTTAACGTTAACGTTAATAAAGAAACATTTATTATTAAATACATATCAACACATTAATTATTATTATTATTATTTGACATTCATTTGATGAGGCTTATATCAGGGCCATTGAAAAATTATTGATAGTATACGTACTTTACGCAAGCTACGAAGTGTGTAGAGTTTTACTTTTTTGCACTAGTGCGTAAAGTAAATTTGTTGAGTTTTTGGGACTACAGTGACATTTGAATATTTAAAATATATATTTGTATGGTTGTAGTTTACCAAATGACTGAGAAATTAACAAATTTATTAGAATTCTGCTATAATTTTCAATAAAAAGAAACGCATAATATCAATCATTTTTTAATGGCCCTGGTATAAGCCTCATCAAATGAATGTCAAATAATAATAATAATTAATTTCTTGATATGTATTTAATAATAAATGTTTCTTCACGTTAACTTTTGGGCTTTTTTCCGCATGCTAGTAGAAAAAATAGTGTACCTAACACGTGCGTAAAGTGACTTTTCCGCACGCAATTGCTGGCCGAACTCCGCTTAACCGTGGTTCTGCCATCTGCAATAGCGCGAGGAAAATGATCACTTTACGCACTAGTTAGGTAAATTACTATTTGTTTAAACTTCATAAATACAGACATCAAAGAGCGGATATGCGTCTTATGGCCCAATAACTCTTCAATCATAATGCATGCTGCAGTTTATGATATTACAAATGCTGGTTCAGAACCAGTTAATTTTCTACAATACCCTAGTACCCGGAAACCATTGTGTGTAATTGAAGTTTTTAAAAAGAACATTTTTGGATAAAAAACTTTCGAAATGAAAATCGTAGACTCATATTAAATTTCCTTTCTTTCAACAAAATTCCTTGACGTTTTATTATTCTTTGTCAGACCATCAAAAATCTACACAACTTTCCCCTTTTATTATTTTGTATAAATGAAAGACAACAAATTAGCGACAAGTTATTTTTTATCAATAGAAATTTTATACGCTGTATTCGAATTACTCAGTATTATGAAAAAAAGTATCTATTTATTTTAAATAACGTAGTGATTACAATATAATTGTTATATTGATACATCTGCAAAATTATATTCTGATATTTCTTTCTTGTATCAAATTATGTGACTATTCGCGATATGTGAGATACGGCAACTAGAAAATCAAACGACGAATGCATTTTTTTCAAAATATGTATTAATAGGTTAATAGGAATTGCGCGCATTGTCAAGGTCAATGCAAACATTGGCCCTGACTCAATTTTCACAAAAATTGCTGTTTTAGTGCGTTAAGGTTAGGTTTCATTCAATTATACAGTGTGGAGTGTGGAAGAGCCAAATGGAATGGACGTCATAAAAGTTACGGAACAAGAGCAATTTACCCTTCGCCGGGACTAGAGTCACTGCCTTCAAGGCATTAAACAAGAATTCCTTACATTAAGCTTTTTTTAGCGAGTGACCGGTTACAAAAAGTTAATACCGTTCAATTTTTTGCAACGAATGGTAAATACCAAAACTTTAAATCAATGACGGCGGTAATAATTTCAGTTACCATAGTCAAGAGGTGGGTAACTGGCAGTGTTTATAGCCCCCACTCTTATTTTAAAACGTGAATAGCCGCCTGTTACCGCAAGTGACCGCTGGGTTATAACCAGCAGCTCGCTAAAAAAACCCTGTTGTCTCGCTAAAAAGACCCTGTTGTCTTATTTTTCGGTAGCAGCGGCTACGCGCAAGGTTTTGAAAATGCTTAATTTTCACATGCAAAAATATGTGCGGTGTAATAGTATATTAAGTATCAAGAACGGTAAGGGTTGTTTACCGGTTGACAGCAATGTTTGCTTGCTGGAGACCGGTATTACCCTTAATGTTCGAAATGATTATACCATTTTTTGCGCGATCGTATTGAAATATTCGAATTCCGAATAAAATAAATTAAATTTCTTCGAAATGAACGAAATGTCAAAAGTGACATTTATACTTCTCGATCAATTTAAAATATAATTTGCATTTTGATGAAATTGTTTTCATGCTATTAATACTTTTTATATTGTTCTGTTCGATTCTGTTCATTAAAAAAATATAAATTTTCTAATTTTTTTTGTTCCTATTGTGTAATGAATGAAGTAATATATTATTTAGGACCACTTAAATGTATGTAGGGCTAAGACGTCGGTAAGTAATTTACTTACCGACGTCTGAACGGTAAGTAAATCACTTACCGACGTGTTAGACTTAGAAACCAGTAAGCACAACCTACCGACCTGACAACCAATGCTGTAAATAAACAAAAAAGATCGATCGCGCAAAAAGTAAATAATGGACTTCATTTGCAAACCTCCATTCTTATACACTGTGTTATTTATAAGATGCGACATGGGGATTCCTGTACAAAACTGTCAAACGCGAGCTAACTTTTTTACCAAATAGCGTTCATAAAAAATAATAACAGATTTGAAAAGGTCGTTGAAAAATAAGTTCAAATAATGCACTTTTAATTTTCTTAAATTCGCTCTGATTTAATAAAAAAATGTATGATTATGTTTAAAATGGTCGAACTATATTATACAAAAGCCATGTTCAGTTTGACATTTAGTATTTTAGAGCTAATTTGGGACTGGCAATATATTCTATTTTTTCAAATGAAATATTTTTCTTAGTCGCTCAATTTGTTTTTGGACCATGTCTTAGCTAAAATTGAAAGATGATCAATCAATTATAATAATATGTTTATAACTTAAATAGACACGACATCATACAAAATAATTATAACCCTCACCAAATGCACTTCTGGAAATTGTTTTTTTGGTGTATTTGTGACACTTTTCTTTTTTTCTATAGTATTTCTGCTGTCAATTTTCAACAAATTACATAAAGAAAAAGCTCCCTAGGTGCCTGCCTGAAAATGTCTCTAGGGTGCGGGATTCATTAATTATTACAAAAATGCTTATTTATGATTACAATTTTCAAACAAACTGGTATAAATACAATGTATTATAATAACACTGATATATTTGTGGAATTTGAAATATTTTTTTTACAAAGTCTATTAATAAATGGCATTTGTGTATTGATATATATTAGAAGGCATGCAAAATTTAAAAATCTCAAAAATGTAGCTTGAGATTGCAAATGTTACTATTTATTTCGGGAATAGGAAACGAGAATATCGATGTTTATCAGGGAAAAGTCATGATTTTGACATTTTATTTCCAGATTTATAACAAATAAGCTTTATATGCCAAAGATATATAAAATATCTTGAAATAATTTCGATTGATTCAAAGCAGTGTTGTTTTAAATTTTAAAATATTTTCTTCCTCTACGTTATAAAATCTTTCAAAATTTTAAATTACATGTTTACATAATATCGACTCTGATTTATGTGTATTTTCCTTCCAAATTAAGAGTGAAAAATATCTTCGGTATGTCCTTTTTTCTTATTTTTTGAGAATCAAACCACTAGGAAGCAAAACCACAAAAATATTATTGATTGTCTAGATGTCAAATTTTTTCGTTGTGTCAGATAGGGACCAAATATTGTTTTAAAAACGAATTCATCTTGACAACGGTAGCTAAAACGCTACCGGAACGTCGTAATAAAAAAACAATATAAAAGCATAATATGGTTGAAATAATACCCTTCTTGGTGTGCGTCATCGAATGTTAATGTCCTAACACATTACGTAGGAAGAAATGGAAAAAAGGCAGGTCTGTGATTAATCCTAATCAAAATATATTCGTTTAAATGTATTACAAACGTTAACCCTAATCTTTTACTTACAATAATTTAATTGGTTGCTTTTTAGATTACGCGCAAGCTTAACCTATCAATCGAGGTTTTAAAATACTATGAAGGCGTTACTTTCGTAGCGGCAATGTGTCTTACGTCTTTTTCTACTGTCACATTGACAGTTCTCGACAGGTCTGTACTTTGTTGTTTACGGTCAATTATTATTTATGAAAAGTGAATATTATTCTTATTGTTTTATTTATTTAAATATTACAAAAATATGCATGTATACACGGAAAAACATCAGTATTTTGAAAGTTCTCAAGTATTTTCAGTTAGAAAAAGAAGCTGGTAATTATGAATTGCATTGCCTTTTCGAATTTGGCTGAATACGAACCAGATGATTTTATTTATCAAATCTAAGGTTAGCTACTTGTCAAAATAGCAATTAAAATAAACGACATGCCGAAAACCCGGATATACGTCACAATCGGTGACGCACACCAAGAAAGGTATTATTTCAACTATATTGTGGTTTGATTGCCAAAAAATAAGAAAAAATTATAAGGGTGAAACAGTTTGAAATTTCATTATTTTTAATATTTTTCCGAACAATTCTTTCCTGAATATAAAAATAAGTTTCTTTATCACTGTTAGACGCGTTTTAACACATCTACTCCGATTAATCTCAATCCTTTCGTTGTGTTTAGTTAATTCAACTAGAGCAAATAATCAAATCGTTATTTTGTTTAAGAATCCAAGTTTGTTTACGATCCCACAAAGAATTGATGTGTCTGGAATTTTATTTCCGTTACATAACATATTACGCACACTATTCTAGTTTCTATGTCAGATCACCGATTAGATTTTTCAAAACTTTGCAAATAAACTGTATTTTTTTCAAATACCAAATTCATCAACATTTTTAATGAATAGTGATTGCCCGTATGAAATTATTTCTTTCTTATGACAAAATGCCCCCCTTCCATCTTTACTTAAGTGTAAGAAATAAAAAACGTAAATTTAGGGCGTGAAATGATGAAATTTTATCATATCAAAGACCCATCATAATTTTATACCGGTAATCGCCTCCTAATTATTTCGCATGAATTTAGAAACTCCCTATATTGATTACCCTTCGGTTGATACTAATAGTGCTTTACACACTTGATACGTATAAATAACGATATTGAATAGATGAGGCTTTTACTTGATGAAGATCCATACTAAACGATGAAATGAAACACTTTAATTTATTCAAATTTTCGTTCAATATACACATGTCTGAGAAAGCTACTGTGCAAGCGAAACGCGTCACGAATGTATTTGAACTTAGTTCAAATATAATGAAGATTTAAACAAATTAAAGTGTTTGATTTCATCTATTAAATAACTATATCGATATACTTTGTAAATAAGTAATGTATTATTTCAATGTGTCAATTTCAAAAAATTAATACTTTATTTAAATTTTTCAGTATATTGAAACTACTTTTAATACTTCACAACACTCCACAACTAGAATTTAGAATTATACGGCTATAAAGCTTAAGAGTTTCATTTTGACTCTTCTAAATAGTTTCCAACAATTTATGCAAAAATTTAAATATTGTTATTTAATCTAGCGGTTTATCTCTACTATCCCTAAACTGTCAGCTGTCAAACTGTTTTCTCATTTACTCAAGTAGGTATGTTCAGGCATAACTTCTTGATTTATGAACCCATTTCAATGATTCGTTTTGCATTAGATTTAGTAGTGCTCCAAGGAGGTCCCATTTTAATTTCATGTGTATTCAACCTTGCACTTCGAAGATACACTAAGAAAACAATCAAAATTAAATAGAAAATGTATAGTGATTGACGTATTGTGAAGATCATGACAATTTCAAAACAAGATATATCTATCTATCTAACTATGGCCATAATATTCGTATTAGATCTTGGATACACTATGACAACAATGAAAATCAAATGGGAACTGAGGAAATAAGTATAAAATTGTTGTATAAAACAGGGAGGTGATTGCTCGTATGCAATTATGATGGGTCTTTTCTCTAACAAAATTTCCTCAGCCCATCCCTTTCCGAGATATCACCCTTAAAGGTGGTGACTAAAATTGACTTTTTCATTTAAGCAAGAAACTTGAAATTCTGTAATATTCGTGCATTTCCAGCATCTTCACTGTTTTAAACTAAATTTATTTATTAAAAAAATTATCAAATTATGGTGGCTGCAACTATTGGTTTTGGGAAAGAAATTTAGGAATAAAAATGTTTTTTAAGTAAAACAAAGATTTTAAGTTGAATTTTATTTCATGAAACTTCATCTCGAAAAAAAATTTTGATATGAAATAAAGTAAGGGTTGCTAATTTCACCCCGTACAATGTAACAGGAATATTGAAAAAATACACGTTGTTAGTTCTTTTGCGAGTGCACGGAAATAACAAGTTTCTAGCTTTACTTAAATTTTTAGAAAAAAAAAATAAAAACTCAATTTTAGTCACAACCTCATAAGGGTGATAACTCGGAAAGGGGGGGCTGAATTTTTTCGCATGAATTTAGAAACACCCTATATATCTGATAACAATAATTTATAGCAAAATTTGAGATAATTTTGGGTCATCTAGTATAATAATTAACCGAATTAAAAATTTTACTTTTTTATTCTAAACAACCGGTTTTTAACCCCGAATTCCCTCGCATCAGAATGATATTAAGATTCCTGAAATAATTCCATGAATGAATCTGTCAAGTTCGTCTCGCATACCTGACTTTAGAGAGTGAAAACGAAAACAAACGATTTTTTACTGCCGCGCGCTCAATTTTCCGACACCTACGAAATATATTTTCAGAATTCCGTTGTGAACTTGAGTGTTGTAGGTACTAATAATAATTATTTCCAGAATGTGTTTGTTTGCGATTAAGAACATAAAATTACGATGTTTCAAATAAAATGTTTGTGAAAAAAAATATACAGAAATTGGTGATAATTTTAGACTATATATAATATATTTTAAAAAATATTTTTGTTTCAAAAAATTAATATCTTCACCTTCAACTAAAAAATAGTTCGATTTAAAAATATACAGGATGTGTCAAATTTACACTGTTAAAATTACTTTTATTTAAATAACACGTCAGCTGAAGGATTGTGCTTTATCCATTCTACCCGTTTAATGATCCTAGGGGATTAAATATACAATGTATTTATCAATTCATGTGAAAAATTTCAAAGAGATACCAAAATAAAACTACCTATCAGGAAAATTACAGGAAAATTTCGATTTTTACCCAAAAACTCCTCATTTTTTAAATTTTATTAAAAATCTGTTTTTGCTTAGAAAGCATATAAGCTTATTTGAAGTTTTTGAAGTTTTTTTACGATTGATGCAGTGGGAGATATGTCATTTAAAATAGGCATATTACTGAAAAGATTGTAAAACTGAACTATTGCATCTTAGATATATGGAAAATAGTGAGTGACAAAAAAAATAATGAGGAGCATTGAGCTGGCATAAATTGATAACAATTTAAGACCCATAAGAACCTCTTTTTAACCAAAAATAATTATCGACAAATAAACAATTTTTTGGTATTTCTGTTTTTAGACCAAAAAATAGGTAACATTTAGCATGGAGTGTTTGAAAAAAGAAAAATCCTATTGTAAAAAGTGGTACATATACTCCTAGTGATCCTCAATAAGTTCACGCCCTAGGTACTGGACACTAAATGAAAAAACGGCAAAGTTTTGAAAATTGGCAAAATTAGTTTTAAAAATACATTCCCCTTTTTAGTCTGTTGTGGAAAAAGTGTTGATCTTTGAAGCCACCAGGCGGACATTCAATTTTTAGCAGCTGTTTTTCTCAATAATTTAAATTTTTTTCATGATACGTTTTAAACGAAAGATGATCCTTTTAAATTCAACATTTGCTCTCAAATTGCCTGTTTTAACCTGAAATATTTCGAACAATTTCTTTCTGACGGAATTGTAAATGAATTTAATTTGTGGCGATTATTTATGGCTTTCAGATGAGTAATTCAAAATCTGGATCATTATCCAAAAACAAAGCAAAAAATTACCTTTTTTTCGCATTACGTTCATGTTAACTGACAACTAACAGACAAATGACCAATGATTGTCAAATATTTAATCCTGACACTTGACAGCCTTCAATTAGCGGTCGAATCAAAAATGGAAAGTTAATATCCTGAAAAAAGAGCATATTCCTCTGTATTTTATGTCGCTTATTTGAAATTTGATGCACAATTTCTAATTTCGGTACTTGACAGCTAAAGTATTTGCGTGTCCTTATGTATTTTATGTTCTTAAATTCTAATGTGATGTGAAATTGTTGGATTGTAAAACTTGTAATCTGTAAACAACAAAACCTAAAAAAAAAGCATAACCTGGAAGTTTCCAGCAAAAATATAATTACTTCATTAGATTGCGGAAGTATTAAATGCAAAGAGGAAATCTGTATATATTATGAAGTAGTTGCTGATACTCCGATGAATTTATGTTTTCAGTTACATTTTCTGTAAATTAAACCAGATAAAAAAGAACAAAAGAACTAAAATTCTAAATTGAATATATCTACAACGTTTGTAAATATTTGCATTTTAGATTAAAACAAAAACAGGAAATCTTTTATGTGCTTCTGTCGAACGCTCTTATCAGAGTAACTTTCCCGGGCAAAGCGATGTTTTATTTTTTTATTACTTTTATCTACAAAGGAAAAAAATTTGAAATTCTAATTTGGAATGCAACAATTGTTTTATTATGTTTATTCAAATGCATGATGGGACAGTACAGACAGTAAAAACTCAGTCACATTCAACGAGTAAATAATTCAAATTTTTTGTTACGCTATACAGTGAGACCCACGTAAGATTCAGTAATGTCATAACACCATCTTCTTGGGGTTAACTGACTATTGGAAAACTTGAAATATAATGTTGATCTTAATACAAAATTAACAATTTCAATTTCCCCTTTTTTCTATGAATATAAATAATAATTTTTTCCGCAAACGTCAAAAATAGTAGACATTATTAACGTCAATTCATGATGTTGAAGTATGATTTCACAGACGCCACTTTTTAGTACGGCCGTGAGCGGACAAAAAAGTACTTTTTTGTACGCTGACGGCCGTACAAAAACGTAGAATTTTTAAAAGGGAAAATAATTATTAGTTGAACTTTTAAACTTTATTAACGATAATAATTATTAATAGTAAAATTACAGTTATTTAAGGTTGCACCGCACATATTTAATGCACTACCTGATTTATTCACTTCCAATTCAAGCGAATTTTGTGAAGAGTTGAAAGAGTTCATCGACAAAATTTCCCGTGACTCCTTACTTGTTGTTGCTTCTGTTACATCAACGTCGACATAATTTCGCTCATGAGAAGCTGCATTCAGGTACAGTGAATAAGAATTCGACATCAAGATTTTTTCTGCAGTTTGTTTTTTATTAGACAAAGAGTCTTCAATGTATCCTTCAGCGACAGTGCTCGACCTCCAACCTCCATGCCGTTTCAAACAAGTAATATCAGCTCCTCCATCCACAAACAAAGTAGCTGAAGTTCTTCCGCATGGCCGGTGTAATCTTTTGAATTCGGTAGTTTTAAATAAGTTGCTACTGTTTTGGGTACGTTACTAATTGTATGAATTCCCATGACCATGCGATAACATTTTCCCTTTTGAAATTTCAAAAAAAAGCGTCGGCTTTCCATAGCTTGTGGACGTAAAGAAGTATATTTTCTGTAAAGATTTATATATTTTCTCCAATAATTGTGAACGATCGTGGCTTTTTAGATTTACTATCAGGAATCTTTATATGAATAACAGATCCTAAATCTTTTATATCGTCTATTGTCATGTTCACCATTTCATCGCATCTACATGCTCCAGATACGCCCATTATTAGAACAACCTAAAAGTAGTATGTATTTAAAAAGTTGATTGTATTTATGCAGGTTAGAATATTATAACTAACCTTAATTCCTAGATATTGCTCATTAGGTGCATTATTTAAAAAATCTTCAAACTGGTCTTTTGTGAATACCTTTGACTTTTTGGGATTATACCCTTCATTCTGCTTCTTCAGATAAGCACGTAGTTTCATATATTTGCTAATATCTAATCCATGTTTAATATTCAGTAATGATTTTATCATGGAATACTGAGACCACATTGTTGAACTCTTCATTTTTAATTTAGTTGTCATTTCAAAAAAATAAGCTAGTAGCACATTTTCCGAATAGTTTGAAATGTTTTTATCATTGCACCATGTGAGAAATCTTTCGTAAGCATGATTATAAACTCTACTTGACTCAGTTGGAATTAAATCATTCGTAGCTGCCTTAGCAATGTCAACAACGTCGGGCGGTGTACAGTTGGGTTCTGAATCCGACATAATATAATCTAAAAGAAAATTTCAGTACACTTTACTACAACAAACGAAATTTTGATGCTCAAGTACTTACCAAAAATGCACAGTCCAATTGTTGCTTTAAATCACTTACAATATTTCTGACATTATAAAATATTATTGAACTATCAAATTTGTTTTTGACTTGGCAATCACAAAACCAGTAACCACGGAAATGTAGTGCGCAGTTTTATAATTATTATTCTCTGAATTTATCAACTTCGTTGCAATCGTTTTGAATTTTTATTTAAATATTAATTAGTTCTATAGTCTGGATGCCGTTTGCGGAAAAAATAGCATGTTTCATTCGGAGCAAAAGCACTTTTTGTGGCTCGTCTGAAATTGTCGGCCTCACTGACGTTCGGCCATCAAACATTCAGACTCGCCACAAAAAGTTATACTTTTACTCCTAATAAAACAATATACTATTAATCACAATTTATTAATATTATTTGATTTTTTTCAAATATTAATTTATTTAAGGTTTGTTTACAAAAAAGTATGCTCTAACAATTTACTCTGACTACCCTTAAGAGATCATTGAAATATATTTTTTTCGAGCACCAAATTCAAAATGTGTACGATACAGTTTTCCATAAAATTCTTGAGTAATTCTTAACAAGCAGTTAAGAAGATATAAAAAAGCTTGAGAGTGTTCGGATTTGAACACGCGGAAATTAGTAAAAAACTATTTCAGGTTCGGCGCCTGAAAACATTCAGCCGACAGATAAAGAAACAGGGGGTGAATTGGTAAAAATTTTAGTCGCAAATTTGAGAATTTTTCTTTGGAAAACTACGATTTTGAGTGATTTTTTTCGACCTTAAATCGCAACTATACAACCTTGTGTTCTCGGTATCTATTTGTCAGCTTCTTGTTATTTTGCAATTTATTTATTAATAACAAATTACTGACCAATCGTACACAAAAGAATCATTGTGGTTTTTGGTTTACAATAACTCAATGCGTTATTTTAGGGTTTAATATTTTGACACGCATGATACTACTACTACTACTACAAAATGTGCAGGCGAGCCTTGTCCTGGACAACTCAAGCCAAGGTTCCGACACTGAGGCCACTGGCTGGCCCATTGTGCCAATCCTGCTACCTAGTCATCCATGAAGCCGAGCCCTTCAATAAAGGCCACAACCTTTTTCAGTGGATGCCTGCGTGTGTCTCCAGGAGCCATGACAGTGACTCCGAAGATTCGCCTGCGTAATACAGCCCAGTGTGGACACTCTAAGAGAACATGAACTGACGTTTCATCAGTCATGCCGCAACCCCTACCTAGGGAACTTTCCTCTACTCCTAGATTGTAGAGGTGCTTCCTCATACAGCAGTGCCCTGTTAGGAGTCCTGCTATCTTCCTTAGCCTACTCCTTGGTAGTTCAGTGGCTGCCCTGGCGTGTCCATCGGTCCATCCCTTCAGTAGAAGTTTGGATTGTCTAGGACCCTGCAGAGCATTCCAATGAGCGAGGTGCTGATTCCTCAGCCACTTCTTCGTCTCCTTGCGTATTCTTTGTTTTGTTAGGCCTAGGTTTGGGCCCGGGCTGCAGAAAGGAGCTGCCGCCCCTTCCGCAGCCAGTGCATCCGCCATCTCGTTGCCTTCAAAACCAGAGTGGGCTGGAATCCATTCTAGCCGCACCACGTTCCGCCTTGCAAGATTAGCAAGTAGTTCTCGACATTCGTTAGCAAGTCCTGAGTTGCTGGTATACCCACTCAGGGCTTTAATTGCTGCCTGACTGTCGGAGTATATGGTTATGCGTCGATTCACATAACCTCTGTCTAGGTTTATCTGCGCACATTCCAAGATAGCATATATCTCGGCCTGATATGCAGATACACCCTCACCCAATGGTACACAAACCTGTGTCGTTGGGTTCCTGGAGTAAATTCCAGCCCCTGCTCTATCACCGGAGCATGAGCCATCTGTGTACCAGACGGTCCCATTAGGCTGTGTATTCCTCTCTTTTTCCCAGGACTCTCTATCCGTATCATGGCCCTCTATGGGGTAGCGAAGTAGTACTTACGCAGGTGACACGCATGATAGTAATTTTTTGGTTTTTTCCTTGTTAAAGAAAAGCACTTAACAATTCCATCACCTTATATACAAGTACTTCCGATAAATGTTGCAACGATGTAATATACAATTATAGGTTAAGATTTTAATTACAGATCATTTAAAATTATCTTGTGTAGCAGCGGAAAACCGGTTGATATGTAGTGAATCATCGTCAATATAAAAACAATGAAAATTAAAATAATTACAAGATATACAGGAAAACATTCGTTGAGCTACATCAGAAGCTTGCTTTTATAATGAAAGGCATATATTATCTAAGAATATTAAGAAAAAAACATGTTAAAACTCCCTTCATTTATAGAACATTTTTTTATTTAAGACAGCTTAGGTCACAAATAACTGCACTAACCTGATTTTTTTGGGAGCCCTACATTGCAAATATGCCAAGTGATAGGTAAATAATTTTGACAAAAATTCTAGTAGAAAACGGAGGTATACCTCGATTGATTACTTTTCATTCGTTTTAAATGTTTATAAAAAATTACTAAAAACTTTAACGTGTCCAAGACATAAAAATATTACATAGTATCCGTGTGCTACTTGGATTTTTGACAAAAATTACTATATTAGACGCGAAGAAGCTGCACATAACTATATCTGAACATAAATATAGCCTTAGGCTTTGACCCGATATTGATGTTCAGATATTATGTACAGCTTCTTCGCGCATACGACTGCAACTTCTAGACTCAAGTGGGTTCTTCTTATGTGAAACGGAGTCTACTTGCAAGTAGGTCCAATAGAACACAACATACAGCATGAGTAATTTTTCCCAATTACATCGAAATTGTAGTATTAGCAGAAACCTAATGAGAAAAATATCTCTTCCCTTCAGAAAAACCGTAGAAATGGAAGATATAGAGTGACTTTCAATAAACCCCAATAATAAGAATTTAGATATCTTCTGTAGGTATGTCCTTTAGATTTGGTAATTTTCTTGTGAAATTATACCACTATATTTTTACATTTTTATTTCAACGTTTCGGTAGCGTTCCAGCTTCTGTTATAAAAAATAATTAAGTTTTAGAAATTTCTGATCCCTATCTGACATTACGAAAAACAATCTACAATTGGACAATCAATAATATTTTGAAGTTTAAGACTCCAAAAAATCTGTTATCTTTTGACCATTCACAGTAGATCCTTGGTAATGAATGAAATGAAATGTTGGGATATTCAATGGGATTCGGCGCACAAAATATTGAAAGAGCCCAATAAAAAAAGCCGAAAATAAAAAAGTAAGTGATTTAATATACAAGCTTATTTTCCCGACTCCGTACCTCCCACCACGTCTAATTTAGTAGTTGAGGTGCGCATGCGTCCAAGCAGCCTTCAACCTTCTATTCGATCAGCAGTGCTGCCAGATGTAACATAATTATCGAATTGTAACATAATTTTATCCCAAACTAAAGTTGAAATTTCAGTTGTACCATAATCGATAATTGTAACATAATTTTACTGAGGCATAAACTAATATTAGTTTTTTAAATAAAACTCTAATCTATATTTTTCAAGTGAAATAACTTGGGACATAGATATCATCACAACGATGTAACGGCGAATGCTATAACTTTGAAGTAATTGTCAGATGTGTGTCAGATATAAAGGCAATGTCTTCAAATAATATTTATCAAAAGGACGATGAAGTTTTTTTTTATTTTTATTTTTTTGACTGATTTTTTTCCAGATGTTACGTTGAGTTAATGTTTAGAAGAGTAGATGAGTAGAATGTATGTTTTTTTCTCTTTTTATATATTCTATTACATAATTTATGTTTATATTTTACCAAAAACATTTTATTATTAATAAAATAAATTTTAAAAAATCCGTGCATAATATTTTCTTATTAGGGCCCTTATTTTAAATTATTTTGTGTGTAACATAATTTTCTAAAAAAACTGATAATTTTATCAACGCTGCTCGATAATTTCTTACCTCACGTCTGGCAGCACTTATTCGATATGACTGAATGCAATCAGATTAGCCCAGTTGGTAGGATACTGAGTTTACAACCCAGAGGTCCTAGGTTCGAAACCCGGTTTGGACCTGGGTTTTTTTGTTTTCTTTTAAGTTTTTTATTTCTTATTTTCTGATATTTTTATACATAGTTACACTTTGATCAACCGGGTTTGGGCCTGGGTGTTCTTGTTTTTTTTTAGTTTTCTATTTCTTATTTTCTGATATCTTTATACATAGTTACACTTTGATCAACCAGGTTTGGGCCTGGTTTTCTTTTTTTTTTTAGTTTTCTATTTCTTATTTTCTGATATTTTATACATAGTTACAATCTGATCAACCGGGTTTGGGCCTGGGTTTTCTTTTTTTTTTTAGTTTTCTATTTCTTATTTTCTGATATTTACATATTTACTTCATTAATGTTATGTTACTAATAAACTTGGCAACGTTGGTACCGAGTCGGGAAAATAAACTCTCGTCTTTAATATAACTAGTATTTCGAATGAATGTAGTCAAATTTTGTTACCAATTTTAGAAAGAGAAATTTCCAATAATAACCTAACCTTCGTTATCAGGATAGTAGGATCATAAGTTTTTATCCAGGTTTTCTCATGATTTATTATTGTTAATCGATACACACACTATTCATTATACAAAATCACAAAACTGATTTAGACATATTAAAAACATAAATCAATAAAAACCGTTCTTGTAGCGTGTACTTCACTGGATGCAATTCCTAGTAGACTGCAATATTGTAATATATATTTTATTTCACATTTTACCAAGAATATCCACTGTGAAAGGACCTTCAAAATGTTTGTCGAATTTTTTCGTCAGATAAGGATCAGAAATTTATAAAACTTAGTTATTCTTGATAACGGTAGATGGAACTCTATACCGAAACGTTGAAATAAAAATATTGTGGTTTAATACCCCAAAAAATTAACAAAAATAATCAGTTTATTGAAACATCAAGGTTGTTATTGTTGCAGTCTTAGCCATTTGTTTATTGGAATATTTAAAAATCGTACAAAAAAATACCATCCAGTTTCCCTAAGAAGTAAGTTTCAAGGTGATATAATAATTTGCATAATACATGTGTTGCCTCAAACTAAGTAGAATCTAAAAGCTTTTCTAAAAAAAGTCCTCCCAGCTCACCCATTTTGATCTTGGTGATAGCAACGATTAGCGCGTAGTTCTTGTAAACCACACCAGGGTTTAATGGACAAAAGTTTTACTTAGACTGCCTCTGCTATGCCACGAAAGTTCTTTAAAACTTTCATAATGTCTGCGTTTAAATATTTAGTCGTGCCAGATTCGGACTTGTGTTTTCAACAAACTGATCAATTTTAAACTGAAGATGATTTCACGTAAAAAGGAACAGTTTGAAATGGTTTAAGTAGAAAAAAATATCGTAATTATAAAGCTTTGTGTGTCAAGCACTAATCGAGCATCTTTATAAATTTAATATTTTTTGGATATTTTTAAATAGAAAGGGGTTGGTTATGTGAGAAAGTTAGAAATAGGGGATTTCTAAAAGAGCCTATATCAATTCAATCTGACGTTTCGTTTCATAATTATGGTTTCCACCAAAAGCAGAAGTTTAATTTACACTCCTGTAACACTTTAGAACTTTATTAAAGCATTGTTTTTTCGTTAAAAGAGTCATACTATGGCAAAATAAGTGTCGTTTATAACTCAAGTTAAGATGAAGCAAAGTGCATCTAGCATATTTCTGGAAAAGTTATAGCATTTCGAATGTAGAAAAAAAATAGCGGTTTAATACGTGTAAGATTCTTCTAACTATAAAACAAGCCCGAAAACCTGAAAACTCTTAATAGGGGCCATTGATAATGCTCCCGTTTTCGACTGCAACTAAAACAATAGACATCATCTAACCATCAGTGTAAAGTAGACATAGAGTTCATATAATAACCTTTTTGGAGCGTCATCGTTTGTTAATGTCCTTCTTGCACATTACGTTGGAAGAAATGGAAAAAAGGCAGGTCAGTGATTAATCCTAATCAAAATATCACAATAAAGAACCGTTTAAATGTATTACAAACGTTAACCCTAATCTTTGACTTCCAAAATTTGATTAGTTGACGTTTAGATTAGGCGTAAGCGCAACCTATCAATCGGGAGTTCAAAATACTATGAAGGCGTTCCTTTCGTTAGTGTTATATTATTTGAATAATACAAAAATATGGCTAGATACACAGAAAAAACAGTATTTTGGAAGTTCTCAAGTATTTTCAGTTAGAAAAAGAAGCTTTTAATTATTTATTTCGTAAATGTATGTCAAAATAGCCCCTAAAACCCGGATATACGTAACAAACGATGACGCACACCAAAAAGGCTATTATATGAACATTACCAACAACTATTTCCAACCGGAAGTGGAGCTCATAGCAAGTGCAAGGACTGGCCATATACGCTATAGCAGAGTATGTGAATAGGTATTTCATCGTAGAGAGTTCACATTTTCTGCATATAGGATCACTAACTTTGCGAAGAATGCACATATAAATAAAAGTATTCAAGATTTCCCACCTAACTACGATTAAAAAGACGTTAAATGATGCTTGGAATAGTTGGGAAGGAATAATTAAGAACTAATTAATTTCAAAGCGTGAATGAATCAGACTAATTAGTTTTCCGTTAGGAGCGCATAAATAATAATAAACTGTTTACTATAAAATTAAATAAAAAGTACGAACACCAATAAAAACAATATAAAAAAGAGAATCAATATCTTTTACAGAAAATTCAATTTTTACCTAAAAGTTTCCTGCACATATTAAAACCATATTTGCTTTGAGCGAGGCTTTGAGTGTTATCTCCTTTTTGGGTTTGTTCTACTTAAGTTTACTTTACTGAGGTGACGCACTCAGGTAATCCTGAGACATCGTCTTGTTCTAAACCAAACCATGGCACTGGGGCTGGTATAAACAGACCTATTATAGAAAGAAAGTATTCGATGTACGTCTGTATTTCATACAGAAACTATACCCGCTATAGCCTGTTTTGGGTGGGTAGGTAATTATAACCAACAAAAAATTAAGATATTTACTGACAACTAGGATCTGCTTGACGCTATCAGCAATCCAATCACCAAGTCTAGAGTGGTGATAAACTGTAAAGATTTTCTCAATAGCCTGGAGACAACACAGTGTGTCTATTATAAGTGCCAAAACATTATAGGGTTGTAGGTGATGGATTTGGTGGACTAGTTAATTAAATAGTGCTTTGAAGGAGCTTCGTTGGTCCGATACCGTTCTGTCGAATCGCAAAGGATTGCATAAGAAGAAAATCCCGGAACTGGCTAGACCAAGAACATCTATACAAATGAAGGATGACAGAAGGACCTTCATATAAAGAGTTTACTGAACAAAGTAGAAAGGAATTTTCAACCAGATTATAGAATCCAAACCAATGGTTCAATAAAACTCAAAGTCCAAACCACAATAAATTTTATTATAGTCCCCAAAAAGGATACATATGATGCTACTAGTTTCGGTACATCAGCAATCTAGACCAAGGGATGCTCTTATCACATTTTATGCTTCTCTAAGTACTTACAAGAACTCAGACGGAAGCACTTTGGAGAGGAAATAATACAACCATTACAACTACTCAAAATCACCCAGTTGAACTATTGGCCTGAATAACACACAAGCACAAAACCAAAATTTTCAGGCGATGTTATGATTTTTCAAATGTTTTGGCCTCGACCGTAGCAGCACTCTGACTCTGACTCTGACAAATACTTCAAACATAATTCCAAACCTTACGGTCCCTTGCCTCAAGTGTTCAAATTACTCTAATATTTTTTCAATTTTTTATTAAACTTTTAATTAAACATATTTGTTTTGAAATTTGAGCATCAGCTGGAAAGGCCCATTGACATCTTGTTTTCATTGGTTGAGTTTTATTTTCTTAGTGAAGGTTATTTGAAGTTATAAAAGAGAAGAAAGGTTAAAAAATACTTTTGGTGTGGGCTAAAATAATTCAATTTTTCAATAGATTATGTACTGTGTTTTTATCATTAGAAGGTGAAGTACCTAAGACAACGATTTTTATACTTTTTAAAATATAAAACATGTTTAGTGTAGTTTAATTTCGAAGTTTTCCGAGATCGTTATGTAAATTCATCTAAACTACTCGATTTGTTGGATATAAAAGTAAAGTTAATACGGTTCTGTATTTGAGACGAGACAATGAAAGGAACTGCTGGTATAAGCAGAAAGAAAAGTTAACTCGGACGATGTTCTTGGAACGAAAAACCCGAAGAAAGTTTTTGGAAATTGGTTCGACTAAGTAATGGATTGTAGGCATTTCGGGAAGTTCAAGAGAGGGTTTAGGTATATATTTGTGTTTGTGAAGGAAGCTGAGTAATCATTTTGAATGGGGAAAGTCGGAAACGATTATTTCGAACGACAGAAATTAAATTCTTCAGCATGAAGTTTCGATTAGAAATCGAAAATATAAAAACGATTTGGATCAAATTTAATGACAACACTGGTAATTTGCTGCGTGTTTTTAAAGTAGTGTATACACAAAAATTACGCCATTACCGAACCATTCGATCGAGGCAAATCTATCTGAAGCTACGCGGCATAGGTAAGAGGCTAGGGAACATAACCGGTATCTGTTATAAATGTACCAATGGCGTACGATACCTATTTTATAAATTTTTATACCAATACCAACGCCACTGAATAATCAATGTTAGTCAATAGTAGAAATAAATTGAAAGAGCACGCGCTTGCCAATAGCAAGTCGGGTGGTTGCGTACTGCGTAGCAACGGGCCTACCGATTCACCAATTGAATTCGTTCGGAGGACGCGCTAACATGGTTTTCGCACGACGTTGCCGGCCTGAAAAAGTGTTTACCTTTTAATATTCAGAAATTGAAAAAATAATGTTGATAGTCAAAACCCAATGAAACAAGCAGATTGATATATTGTCGATAATCAAAAGTCTATGTTCTAATTATTATCAGTATATACTTGGCATTTTATCTTTTTCATAGTAAAACGTGGCAATATGGAATGTTTTCAGCCGCATTCTTTTCACAGCTTCAGATAAGTTTGCCAAACTATACATTGGTTTGCGTGATTTTAAAATGCCACCACCTATTGAGAATCCCACCGACTGCGAGGTGCGTGCTGTAAAACGTTTTCTCAGTACTTGGCTTCAAAGCAGTTGACATTCATCGTCAAATCAGTGATGTTTATGGTGAAAACATTATTAGCTATGGAATGGTGCGGAAATGGGTTAGTGCTTTTAAAGCTAGCCGTACAAACAATTATGATGAGGAACGAAATGGGCGACCTTCAGTCATTTCCTGTTGTCTCAAGAAGTCTCCTTTATGAAATTGTGTCCGAACGTTCAATATTATTGAAAATTGTGAAAGTTGGATCTCAAAAATGTTGGCTAAGAAGCACAAAACCAAACAATTGGCCTGAGCAGTTGTTATCTAATCGGGCGGTTACCTTCTGTGACGATGGAATACAAAAGCTGATTCCACGTTATGATAAGTGCCTTAATATTAATGGGAATATTAAT
>CAJUYI010000012.1:459844-474902 GCA_910591695.1 Galerucella pusilla | reverse complement strand
TTAATAAATTATATTTACACAGAATACAAATATGTTTTCTTGACTTTTTAATTAATACATTGATTCAATTCTTGTACCATATGGGCTAGTACCATCCCTATTATTAACGAGAGCTCATGAACTGTAAATAAAAGCGACAACACATTAAAAAAGTCTAAATGACATAAAAAAAACCTTTTTGTTCCATTTCCTCTGCTCAACTATAAGAGAAGTTGAAGTGTATTGCGGAGAGAAAGATCTCAAACAAAGGCACATAAAATTGATATCAAGGCCTACTGTAAATCGCCTCGTTGATGCACAGAAACAAAACACCAACGTTGTGGATTATTAGGATCTAGATAAAGATAAAAGCCTGAATAAAAATAGGGGACAATTACGACTTTTCCAGCGTCAGTATAAGTACAATTTGTTGAAAATTGAGCAAAATAATTATTTTCACCCATAAAATAAATTTTGATTTCAAACGTTTTATACGACGAACAACGAGTTACGAGATAATTTCGGAAAACTGACAGAATATAATATTATCTGGAGATGAATTTTAATTATCCACTGTATACAGTTAGTCCCAAATTTTATATACAAATGCACATTTCAGACGAAAATATTTTTGATAAAAAAATATCGATCACTTGCAGTACCAAATTTTTTCAAAAAATATACTGGTATTAAGGTTTGCATAATTTTTTGCCTTTCAATAACGATTTCACTCAACATTCTGCTCTAAATTGTAGTATGAATTTATTTTGCTATGACTACAAATTATAATTTCCATTTTCCCTATATTCTAGCCAATGTTTTAAAAATTTTTTCTAGGTTACTGACTAGAGTTATTTGTATAAAACACTCTGGAACATACTGTATATATATGGCACACGGCCCAATCGATTTCCACAAAGTTTAAAGAATAGGGTACAAGCATAAATTTTGCTATTGGTGGGAATTGACGCTTTATCAGGTCTCCTAACACCTTGCATGCCTATTTTTTCAAAAAAAATATGAACTTTACTTTTAAAACGACTTTAAAAATCATAAAATTTGAAAGTCCGCCAAAACGCGCTTTACGTCATAAAGATGGCTGCCCCATGGTGTGACGTCATTTGTATACGTTCTTATTCGTGTATCACGCGCTCTGAGTTCTTGTGACCTAATTTTATTCTGAAAGCTTTAAAAATGGATAAAGCCTAAAAAAAACTTTGTATTCCAAGTATTGCATTGTATTGAGTGTAAAAAAACGTCTATTAAAACTCCAGACAAAATATTTGTTACTTTACCTGGTGGCGCAAGCAAAAATACACTTAAGAGAAGGGCATTACTTTTGTTTGTGAAGACCATTTTAATGTAAGTACCTACTTCTATGCTGGTCATTTTTATTCCTAAATAGTTTAAGGTTATGTACCTATATATGTCTAGAAATCAACCATAAAAACATCATTTTCTTACGACCACACATCGAAATATGGTTGGTATATATATAAATAAAACATAGTTTAAATCGTACTTACGATAATGCTTTAACTCCTCTTATTTCCTCTACATAAAAGCAGCTGTTTGACTTCATAAATTCAAGCAGTATAAATGACTCTACTTTGGGCAAGTTATCAGTTTGTGTTTTTACACTCACAAAATATGAAAGAATCGTCACTGAACTAGTAAATAAAATATATTCTTCCAAAAATTTTAAAATATTCTCGGAAATATCGAATATTTATGACCACTTTCCACTTTACGTTGACTTTTAGAAATAAAAAAAAGCAAACATAAATGATATTTTTACGTCGATGAAGCTATTAATAGTTAATTAAAATACAATATAAACACACAACTACACATAACCTAATGCAATACCGGCCATATTGACATAAGTAAACACAAGAGATATGACATCACACGTATCATCGGTAGCGTTCGGAAATCCTCGGGTTGCGGTCGGAAAGTGCATTGAAATTTGAATTTTATTTCAAAATTTGGGAGTAATTTCCAATGGAAACTGGTTTATTTCCTATTGTTAGTAATTTTTGATATCATATTTACTATTATAAATTAATATCCAAGCAAAATATGAAATATGCGTGTACTCTATTGTGTAACTACGTAGTCTTGAACAACATTAAATATATTTTTCCGCCCACCTCTATCAAAAGTATACATTTCCTGGCCTCATTGTGGGGAGCAAAGTCGTACTTTTAAAAGTAAAAGTGACGCATGGTACGTCATCAATGAAATAACTTATACGGCATTGACGACCTATACTATATAATATTATACAAGCATAAATTTTACCGTTTATTTATAGAACACCCTGTATTTTGCAAAATGGTACAAATCAGTAAATTGCTATTTTAATTTAACGATTTTTACATTAACAATTTGACTTCAATCTATAGATACATCCGGTTTTCGAATTTAAGACAGAAACATTATATAGCATGCTATGGTCCTTTGACAGATTAACAGTTTCAAAGTGAGTTAGGTACTCTATAATACATCCACAAAATATAAAATAATATTTAAAAAATTAGTGATTCAAGCGTATTTGAGAGAGGCGGAAAAATCATAAGTATAACATGGGTGTAAAATGCCTTTTCCTTCCTTGAATGATTGCTGCTCTCCGTTACGCGTCGGGCATTAAACTTCATTCTCGGGAGGGAAAGTAGAATTTTGCTCCCCTGTTATACAAATAGCTATTCCTCAACTATCAGCTGCTAATTCTCATTTTCTGCTGTTGTGACACAATATAATACTATAATTTTCCCTTTTTAAATCCAGCAACATGCAAATTTAACTTACAACATCCTTATCGTCCAATTAGTGATGTAACGTTTATTGATAACTTATTTTCAAATTATATTTATCTATTTACATATTATTTTAATTACCTAAACAATTAATTTTTCATGTTCCACTGAGCTGCTAGTGTTTGTGCTCCTCGCTCTTACATAATCTATAATATAACATCGATAAATTTCCTTCCTCACGCCATTGGATGTCGATACAAAATACAAAACTATGTAGAATAAAGAAGGTACTAATTCCTCCAACAGACATTAAAATAACCATTAAGGACCATATTTATAACACCCGGCAGCGATTGTGAAACGTGAACTAATCAAAACTTAAAGAAATCAAACGTCGAGTGAGATCTAAGCTACCTCTTCCACGGGGAAGAAAAAAACCAAATTGTTATCAACCGCCTCCGCATTGGTCATACATCATTAAAGCATCTACACCTCATCACCAAAGGAGAACCACCAAGATGTAATTGTAACATTCAACTTTCCTCTAGCCATCTCCTAACAAGCTGTCCACAGTATCATCAAGCCTGAACGATAGCACAATTGCCAGAACAAATTGATGATTCCCTAGTTTTAAAAGTGGACCAATGTGATAAACTTCCTGAAGAACACTTATTTAACAAAATTTAGAATTTATGTTTGTATTCAATATATGTGTTTTTTGTATTATAATTACACTCCCGTTAATAACCCTAGCGACACATGATCTTTTAGGTCTCAGTTAATGTCACTCCAGTAGACATACATACTTGTATACCACGCAGTAGAAACTAGTATTATTTTTTTTGCCAACCTTGTGCAGTGAACAAATATGGGTGTTTGTAGACAGTTCAAGAAGGGTTTATAGGTAATAGTCGTACTTTTGTAATGAATATTTCCTATTTATATGAAGTTTTATATCTGTTAACGCAAGTACGTTATATAATAAAAATGTTGAATGATTGACAACTATTTATAATATCTAATGTCTAATTGTTAAAATAATTCGATTCCGACTGCTGTCACTCACTTTTTTTACCGACACTGCCACACTACCCCCTTGGCAGATAATAGATCTGTTCCAATCGCCATCAGAGACTGTCAGAAACTGATAGAATAGTGAACCATTGCAATAAGTGATAGGAATTACACGAAAGTAAACTCGTTGTTTGCTGTGACCAGTTAACCTCTGATCGTTTCTGACAGTTTCTGATTGCGGTTGGAACACAGCTATTTCATAGTTTTTCTAAATCTAAATTCTTCTACCGCGTTGTATATTTGGGAGCAGAAATAGTTCAAGTTAAGGTTCAACAGCAGGCTTGGAAACAGGAACAGAAACGGATGTTAAAACTTCTTAAATCTTGTAAAATGCAGGTTTCATTCTATCGACAGACACTTTGGTAGGTTTATTATGTATCAAGAGTGTCATCGTGATTTCTTCTCGATGATTTCGTTTGGACCAGTGTATGGTGGTTGAAGTGCTTTTAGAATTGGTCATACTTTCAAAAAAATATGACTACATTTCGAGAGTTCCTTGAAGACTGACAATGTCTTAATGCTGGAGTTGGTCGTAAGCGTAACATGATTTCTCTTGAGCTTGAGAGAAAGCTGCTTGTGTCGTCGAGGTTCTTGTTTTCAATACTTGAAGAGAACGGTTCAAAGGGTAAATGTAGAGTTTTTCCGTATACCATTTCAGAGGAAGTAGCCTTGATATCTTCTTTAAAAGCTGAACGAATTTCTAGTAATACGAGGGGGAAAGCATGAACCCAGTTGATGTCGAAATAAGCCACTATTGCAAACGTTCGATTAAACAATTTGCAGCAGTTTGTAGAGAGATTATGTCGAATTTCAAAAAAATGTATAAGATTTTTAAAAACATGAGAAGTAAATTGATCTGATGTTATAGTTTGGGGAAAACAAAACGAGATATCCAGCAATCCAAAAGAGCGGGAATCACAGTATCTGCACTTATATTCTGTAAAGGATAAACCTAGGGCCTTCGAGTAAAATAATCGATGACAGTCAAGCAATATTGAAAGGTGGAAATAGTCCAATCAGATTGATATGGATATAAGAAAATCTTTGTGTCAGAGTTTTGAAATTTTCCACAGGATTAAGAACGTTACGAGAAATCTTCTATCGTTAACATTCACTGCAAGTACGAGCCCAATTTGGAGAATCTTTACTCATAAGATAAGCAATATGTCACAGGAAGATTCGTTTTGTATGTTGAGTTCAAGTTTTCTACGGACTTTGGAAAGAAGTTTGATTCCTTGAAAAGCCTCAAAATATATGCGTAAATGAAATATTTAGTATACAATGGGCTAGTCCTGTTCTGTTAAGTTGAATAGCAGGGAGAATAATAAGTGAATAGTGAAAAGCTCGAGTGCAGCTGCAGATTTATTTGTTAACGCATAACGCCTTTCAAGTGGTCATTCTTCGTTGTCGAGAGTATATTCTTTCTCTCATCTCGAGCAGGAATATTTTCTCACAATTGTTTCCTTCATAGAAAAATGATATTTTAAATGGCTCTCGCAAATAGAAGAAAGAAAAACCACAACAGTTCGTTTTCATAGAACGGTGGCATTTTAATAAAATCAAATATTAATTTTTATATACATATATATATATATATATATATATATATATTCAAATTACCTTCACTATTGTTTATAAAATTATTCACTAATGCACATGAAAATGTTATGTTTGGGTTCTACCTGCAACACATACTTTTTGAAAACAATTCTAGTAGAAAACGGATAGTGCCTTGACGTATCGGCACGTCAACAACCGATGAAAAAGTTTATACTAATGTTGCATTACAGCCTTTTTGCAGAAACTTTATTGCAGTCTTCTTTCATTTAAGCATTGCAAATTTCAATGATTTTTTGATAATTAACATTTAACATCATTATTATCACATTAATTTTAAAGGTTTGGATTCAAAAACAATTTAAAAAAAGGGGGACTTCACTTTGAAAGTATAGGCACGTACTTTAATTCACCGGTAGATCAATTGCGTTTTTATATTCATTGGTGGATTGTAGATTGAAGAAATGACGCGTTCATTTATTACTGTTGCATCAACCAAAATTGCAAACCACTCCACCGTTGTATCGAGGTGGTAGATAAATTTGGTGGTTTACAAAATGACAGCTTAACCTCAAAAAACTGACGTTTTTTTGAAGCGGTCAAAGAAATGGACGAATTAATAGAAATAAATTTAAAATGTGGCGCTATTAACTGCGTCAAAAATTGAAAAAATTTCAAATGGAACTATCATATAAACTGCTACTCCGAGATCTAGAGGCTAAAATAACTACAACACTTTTCAAAGTATCTTCATGCATTTCGTGAATTTTTGCTAATATAATAACAACAATCAACTTAGAAATAGATTGTCAGTGTAAAATGATTTAAACAAGATTGCATTGCATTTTTTATGAGCCACTGATGATTCCAACATGTCGTTGCAGCGGAGACTGACGTCATTCAACCAATGGTAAATAAATGATGTAAAAAAACGTGCCTTATTTACTGGCAATCATTACTACTGCATACAGAACGACCAACATAATAATTATGTTGTCAAAATCTAAAATCACTAACAATTGCGCGTAAATAACCTTGAAAATTGGAAACATTTTTAAAGCCTGAAAGTTGCAGTGAAAAAGGCCGAAACGCATGCGCAATTATTATTTAAAAAGGGGCCAGTAATTTTTTTAAAAAGGCTGTAATGTAATACTAGCATTAAACATTCCCCATGCAACGATAAAAAATTCTATAGGATAACTTTTTATGTCTGATTAATTGAAATTCAATAACGTACCTACAGCGTAGTTTTCCTTTTTTGCGTGAACCAACACAATTCATTTATTTCCAAAATAAAAATGCAAACCAGAAATATGTCAATAATTACTTGAAATTTACAATTGTTTGCATGTAATAAAGTAGTGGAAAGCGGAAGAATTTGGATCTCAACTGATATAAATGTCATTTATTTATTGTTAAAACGATGACAAACCAACGATTCTCCACCAGTTGGAAGAACTTTAATTCGTATTATTTTCGTTGCTAATTAGTTACATTTTAACTAAACTCAGCTTTGTTTGAATGTAACTTGGCCGGAGTTCAAATATCTCTTGGACGGCGATATTAATTATAATTATTCTTAGAAACCACATAATTGCGACTCTCTTTCAGAGGCGTACATATACATATTTTTAGACATATAATGTTAGACATATAATGTTAGACTATAATGTTGAATTCACTGTTTGGACCCATACTGTGTGGAATCTACTTTTTAAATGAAACTATTTTTAATTAACTCCACTTAAATGAAAAAATGAATGAAAATTTTAAATTAATCATAAATATTTCTATATGCTAAAATATTATCTTCAGAATGACAGAAGTAACATTTGTTGTGTGTAGGCATACTTGGTGTTCAATATTTTGGCTAGATCAAAATGGCTAAGGTAGGTACAACTCTGCGTATAATCGACCGCCTACTGATAACTCGAGTGGATTGTGATTTATGACAGTAGATTTCTGGTCTTACTTTAATTGATTCAATACCTATCAGTGGGAGCATCTATTCAACAACTTTGTAATAAGTTGTAAGCTAATTAGTCAACTAAAAACATTTTATATTAACAGTATCAATATTATTTCTTTAATGAATATAACTCTCAGGGCGATTCTACCAGGTGTACAGCGCGAGCACAACGGGCTGCCGCAGGCCGCCTTCAATTCAATCAATCAGGCAAATTTTTTTAAATATTTCTCAAAATAGGTCGAATAAATAATAATATGCTGCATTTTTAATAGTCATTGAAAAATAAAAATACCAAAGTCCCATTTTTCCGACAGCATAATTTAAGAAATATACCTGTTTTGTGCATAATGTGGTGGTCTATTATTGTCTACTCTTTACACACATCCTCATTTGATAGCAAATTTCGTGGCCGAGGCGCCAATAGTTGGAGGTTTTTTTGCTTATCAGGGATATTGGCGTCGCCTGAGTGAATACTGTTTTGTAATTCTAATTATGGAATATTTATTTTTATTTAAAAGGTTATATTTTTTTTTTAGGATTTTTTTCACCATTATAATCTGGTTGGCTAAAATAGTATATTATACACCAAGGTGGTGAAGACTATTATTATTCACCGAGCACCAAGATTATTTCGCGAGGGGCTTTGTCTCGAGCAGAATAAGGTGCGAGGTTTATAAATGTCTTCAACACCATGGTGTATATATACAATGTTTTCCACTGCTATCCAAATTTAAGACAAAAATACTCCGTCGTCTGACTGACAAGTACACTGTCAGATTTCGATATATTATGAACGTACCTACTCGTTATGTCATCAGTCATTTTTGGTTGAGTGCGAATTTTAAACTAAGGGCATTTTTATTCAAATAATTTTATCTTGATAGGTTATTCGAAGCAGCAAATATGTTAAAGACAATCTCCTGGGTATACAAAATTATGTTGCACAAGCTTTTGTTGAACTACTATCCCTGAATTCTCAAAATATTTGAATTTGTCCATTATTGACCTAGGTATATAATAGAAAAAATTATTAACAACTTATAGAGAAATTCAACTTCTCAGACGCAATATTTGTCAAGTTCACAGGTAGCAGTGGAAAAAATAATATTATTCTTATTGGATTATGTTGACGTTTGATAATAGTATATTATGCAACGATCATGTAATGATGGTTATTAATACGAGTTTCGTATGGTTTATTACATGAGAGTTGTATACGCTATTTTTTCTACACCCGATAAATAATCAAAAACCATAAATTTTATATTTTTATTGAACACAAGGCTGGTTTCGAACCCGGAACTCATACTGTAGTCTAGTCCAAATTGAGCGCCTTGACCCGCTCGGCCACGAGTTTGCTCGAAATTAATGAAATATACCTATCATGCATGAGTCGAATGGAAAACGTAATCATGAAATTTTTTTTAAAATGCAATGTTAGATAGATACTTACATTTAAAAATAAAAACCGTTCATTGGGTGCTTCGTAGAGAAACTTTTTTATTTGTTCAGGTGAAAATATTTTTGCTTTTTTTCCAACATATCCTTCGGACTTTCGCTTTAATAAAGCTTGTGGTTTCTTATATTTAGAAATGTCTATATTATGGTTTATATTTACCAACGTTTATATTATTAAATAATGTGTCCATGTACTAGATGATTTCATAGTTTCCATCAATTCTTGAAAATAAGCAATTAATTTTCGGAGAATGTCGAAATCTTATTTGTATTTCTCCAGTCCATAAACCGTTGATAAAGTTTTTCGTACACTTTCTTAGATTTTTGGGGCAAAATATTTTGAACTGCATATTCTGCTTTCTTCGATATGTGTGGAGGAGTCGATGGTAATTCTTCTATATCGCTGATATCAGACATTTTGATAAATTATCGAAGTTTAGTTAGGTATCTATGAAAATTTAATACGTACTGATTTTGACATCTAAAATAATTACATAGGAACCTGGATAAACGTCAAGTGCACATCATGCTTGATTGAAAAATTATGGGTTTCTATTTATTAAAAATCTGTATCGTAATGGGTATCATTATGAAACGGATTATGGGCATATAAGTGCATTGTTATAACACGGGTGTAGAAAAAGTTACTTAAGGAGATTCTAATTAGGTAATAATGTCCGACAAAGTTGCTCGATACATGCTCCCATAATAAGCATAGATAAAAGACTTTGATCTCAAAACTTTTTGCGGTAAAAAAAAAAAACGTTGCGAGACCATTTTCATAATGTTATGTTTTTGATGGGGTTTATATATCTTGATTTAACAATTTATTCTCGTTACAAGGTCTTAGAGTTATCAATTATGCATATCGAGGGCTATTTCTTTAGCCGAAAAAAAGGACCTTCGAATATTTACGAGTAGACAATTTGTAGTAACAAATAGCGATATTTCCCTAGACGAAAACTAATAGTGGTCAATGACCAAAGTGACCGCCAAATGTGAATAGATGAATGAATCAAAATTGGTTACATTTAAAATAACTACGTGTTTAGAATTTAATTTAGATTTTGATAAACAATTTCATTGACGGTTTTCTTCAATGTTTAGTAAAGTGTTTAGTAAAGAGCGTTACAATAGATATGGTATAATAGTTTTATACTATTAACGCATAACAAAGTTTAGAAAATATTTTCAAAAAGTGAAAGTTCACTTAGAAAAGACAACTACTTCTTGGGATATATGCCCCGACAGATATTGAATTAGGTACCTACATTTCTAAGTTTTAGTGCGTTATGTCAATGAGACTATCATTCTCGTGTCAGTGTCATAAAAATAGTTATTTATGATACAAGTGCGTGAAGTTATACTTTTGCGAACGAGTTGTGAAAATACAAAATCTCAACGAGTGCGCAAAAGTACTTCACGCACAAGTGTCATACAAAACTTTATCTACAACCACATGAAGAAAAAATAAGAAATTGTGCTCTGAAGGGATTAAAAAACATGAAAATGAATTTTCTATAAACAAATATTTACACAACGAATTCTAATTATTTAAATTCATATTTACAGTAAAATGAGGACAATTATTTAGGTAACTAATTATAACATTGGTTAATTTGTCTTTTTTTAAAGTTACAAATATTTTTCACTATGTCTGACACTGAGCACAAAGTTTATACAACAAACGACTCAATTCAAGGCAACTCGATCACTAGGTAGCTAAAAAATAGTGTTAAAATGAAAACCCCATTTAAAAAGCATTGTTCATTTACACACGCTTTTGGGTGTTATAATGAAAGTTCCATATAAAAAGCGTTGTTCATTTACGCACGCTTTTTAACTAATGTATAATGTATGATTTCACACATTTTTTTTGGTTCGTAAATGCCTAATTTTAAAGGTGGTCGTAGATAAAATAATTTTTAGTATTGTACCTATTATTATGCCAAAGTCTTAGTTTTTCAAGTGATTCTGGTAAATATATGTTTTGAAGATTCTCCAATCTTAATTTTGTAGACACACATTCTCTCAATCGAGAGTTTCGTGTAACTCGCGACCAGTTCGTGAAATTTTGGTGTTTGGATTGTAAAAACCAGAAGATCTGAACAAATATTGTTAATTTTACGAAAAGGGAGGAGTGGAGAGAGTTCGAGACTATTAAATCATTATTCACAAATCACCATAAAAAATATTTCTGATAAGTTTCCTGTCGTAGTTTGTAGTTTCAATGTAATAAATCCAATTTTGTGTAACTTTTTCATTAAAGACTCCAACATTTTGTCTTCACTCAATGTCATTGTCAATTTTGATTACCAATTTGAATCAAATTATTGCCGGATTTTTTCGACAGCCAGTGTACTTGAATGATTGTTATAAACAGGCCAGTACAGATCTGTTAATTCGCCTACGAAAGGTCCAGAAGTAATTAATTCAACTTGAATCATCAGCAGATGGTACGATGACAATTTCGTTTATATCTTGACCTCTACTATACGTAAAATGTTGACTAAGAAAAAATATATAATATATTATAATAGTTCCAGGTCCGCTACTGAGTTGATGATATACCTCTTACCGTGCATTTGTAATGGTTTTCTTATTATTAACTTAAACTTAACTGGTCCTAAAATAAGCGAATACGACATCTGGACAGTGTGTGTGTATTGCAGGTCTTCCAGAGAGAGGATAAAAAGTATCAGGATTATGAAGAATGTGATTTGGCAATGTTCCACGTTCTCCCTATTATAGAAATGTTTTGTTGCATATTTATCATTTTTACTGAGTCAACTTGTTCCCTTATATAATTAGCGCCGAAAATATGAAATAAATTTAAGTTTAAAATGTTTTATTGGACGACGTTACGAGCAGAGAAATACAAAATAAAAATATATTTTCCTCGTTTTGTATTAAGACGGATGAAAATGTATCCCCCTAAAGGGAAATGAGTATAGACAAATTATCTGTAGAAGGCTTCTGATGCTATAATTTAAGTGAAGCAGAGTCGAGCGCGGTTAGTACTTGGATGTATAACCACTGACTGGAAAACACCGTCGTAGAGAACGTACAGCCTGCAGCGGAGTGGCTGGCATGTCATAGCTCGCAGGCATTATACCAATGAGCACGAGGTATAATTTAGATATGCCGTCTGTCGGAGACGTTGAGCTATATAAAGAGCCCTACCACTGGTTGGAACACTAGTGGGTTAGGCAAAATTTCCGGTAAGGAGTACAGTGTTCCCAGCATCGGTGATTAGCATCAGTCGCAGAAATACACCGACGTTAAATAACCGAATAAAAAACTCCTTACTATAAAAATGAATAAATTTCTAAAAAAACATATATAGGGTGAGTCATGAGGAGCTATAATATAGTCCTCGTGTTGACGCTCTTATGGGGAATATAAAATGACCATTGAAAAGTGTCTACTCTCATTGTTTAGCTATATAAACGACAAAATTATTTTCTAACGGTTTTTCCCATAAAATGTAATGAACTTAACTGATTAATCGACAATATGCAAAAAACAACCGGTCTATGATAATAAGTTTTTGAAAAGCCTTTTCGATGTTTTTAAAAATATACCAAATGGATCACAATCACTCAATTTTTAATATAAAAATCGAATCTTAGTAAAAATTGAAAGTCGAGCACTACAGATTTCGGGAAAAAATATATTACTAGAAACTGATTTTCTGGAACTAACACATACAGAAGCAAGAAAAAGGGCAAAAGTGGCTTTCATTCCTAAACCTGGAAAAAGTGACAGAGAAAAACCAAAATCCTTCATACTTATTAGTTGACCATCAATTGTGGACAATGGAGAAAACTATTGACAATTATATTAGAGCGGAAACCCTAGACTACCTCTACACCCGCATCAGCATGCTTATTGGGCAGGCAGTTCCACGTTCCACATAAACTGCACGGATACAACGGAGAATATTCGAGCTACTTTAGATGATAATAATAATAATAACGTTTATTCAGATTCAGTTGACAAAACATAACTAAAACTTATACATAAGCTAAATAAACAAAAGCATTAGATGTTGCTTTTGTGTCGTAAAGCAATATGACATAAAGTTAATATGAGTATCGCAATAAATTGTTTAAACAAACATTATAAATGTAAATAAAATGTTTACTAAATATCCATATCAAATCACTATATGAATCGTAGAATAGTTATTTTCCTAACAAGTGCGGAAAGTGATACTTTCCCGCACGCGACTGCAGTTGACTCGGGCAAGCGGTCAAGGGCGGGAAAGACACTTTACGCATGAGTTAGGAACATTGTTTTTTCTACGACCGTATATACAAAAAAAGTAAACCAACCCATTTTTCAAAAGTTATTTTATTTCAACATACATATACAAAACTTCAACCAAAAACTATTAATATTATTATAAATTATTATTATAAATATTAATATTAGAAACACAATTTGTTGCATTCTGTAAATTACTTAAAATTGCCGGTCCAGTGGAGTTATTTGGTGTTAACTGGTAAGTAGATAACGTTGATGAGGATGGCATCGGTTGCAGGTCACATAAAGATCAAACCCAGGTGGTTTGATAGTTGTTTTATGACACTACTTTAAAGAATGTATAGGGTTATATCAAAATATCTTCATTATTTTATATTTTAAAAAAATTAAAAATGCAACAAAAAGCTAGAAAAGTGGGTTAAAACGCACTGTCGTAGAAAAAGATAATATAAGCCCACAAAAATATAAATATAAGTAAAGTACCTAAGTAAAATAGTAAAGTAAAATAAGTAAAGTAAGTAAAAAATACAAAAACAATCAAACAAAGTACAAATCTATACATAAAAGGAAGTAGTTAAAATGCTTAATATATAAAATCACTTAAATATAAATTTTTTTGTAGGTACACTAGATTAAGAATAAATAAATTGAAAAGATGAAGAGAAATCAAGAAACTATAGTATATATGTACGCTCTAGAACATAGAAGGAGCTTTTGACAATACTTCACATTAGACTACCAAAAGAACATTAAATAGAAGTGAATACAGCACCACATGCTAAGTGATATCAGAGCTATTCATCACCAGAATACCAGAGATCAGGACGATTTGCATCTTCACAACCGACATTAATATCCTGCTAAAGCATATGTAACATATTATGAACTATACGAAGCTGGTGTAGGCAGGTGGGACTAAGCTGGTGACTACTTGGTGATAATTGAATTCAATGGTATAAATATGGTTCTAAAGCAATAGAAGGGACTGACATAGAAGTATAAGTGCTAGGAACCAAACTCTGGGAAAGCTAGAGAAAACCACCCAGTATCTTTAAAGCGGAAATTCACGCCATAAGAAAGTGTTTCCAGTTCAATATTGATAAAATATAAAGATAGAAAAGAGCATCATTATATCGGTAAATGAAGCAGTCACTAAACCACTGAGTTCTTGAGTAATCAGTTCTAAAACGATATCGAAATGCCTAGAAAAAATCAATTAACTAGGCGGGGACAGCATCGCCACATTACTAAGAGTTTTAGTACACACTGGAATAGCAAATGTATAAATTATACTAGGTTCACTTTTGCTGGGAAGCAAATATTTAGGATTTTCTGATTTCCCATGTTAAAATCCTATGGTCCTAAGGTCGAGTCACCACCCGGTATATGCATATAAAATCACGATGTTTAAATATATGCTACATTCTATCCTTCGCCACATGTCTTTGCAAATCTGTTTGTTGTTCAAGTGACAAATGCAACTCATTCTAAAGTACTAATTTCACTGTTTCTTAAAAAAACCGCCCTGCGACCCGCAAGAGTCTTTTACGGCTTATACCTATTCATATTTCACCAAACCACAAAGCCTATTAGTTTCTTTGTGAATGATATTCCAGGTCTGGACACAAGTACTGTCAAACAAGAAATTTAAATCGGGCTGCAGTGAAGCAGGCATGCTCTATTGTTTCATAATTTTCCAGACAAACCAATTATTAAAGTTTCTATAATGTCAATTATATCCCCACAACTATTTTACCAAAAAAATCCGATTTAAAAACCAATATTTGTAAAGCTCCACAGTATTGAACAAAAATAATTGTACCGTTCAGTATTTTCCGTTCACGTTCGAAGTTAGAGAAACCGTGGCTAAGGGTTTAATCGTAAAGGAAAGTGTACTGTTACTTCTGTTGACGTTTTTAACAATCATAGTGCACACATCAACTTGTCGTATATCGAATTTCCTTTCCCATTAGTGGGCGATCTATTATAATCA
>CAJUYI010000012.1:410606-459834 GCA_910591695.1 Galerucella pusilla | reverse complement strand
TTTTTTTTGGACAACCCTATATTTTTGTTTTCCATAGCACCTTTATCACTTGTACCAGTTTGTACAAGTGAGATTCACTTTACGGTTGGTCAAAAATTAACTGTCTTTGTATGCGGTATCAGTTTCAATGTTATACGAGTATTTTTCAAAAACATTGCAAGGCGTTATTTAATTTAATTTGACATCTAGATAACACTCTTTACCAAAATGACAATATTTTACAGAAAACTGTCATTATTCAAACACTGTTGTTTTTCAAAGTAATTTTTCCAAATTCAGTGCAGTGGAATTGTTGCTGGATGTCTCGCCACGAATGTCGCCACCATCTTTTTGGAAACGTTTCGAAAACAGACAACTTTCGTCGAGTTTGCTTCGTCTTGGAACACCCAAACAGCCGAAAGACGTTTATTTTCGGGTTCATAAGAGTAAAGACAGGATTCATCACCACTGAGAATATTATATATTTTTTTTAGTTTCAAAGCGTTTTGTGACACCAATTGATTGAATTTGCTTTCCGTTCTTCTGTCAACAGATGCGGTATAATAAATAATTCTCTAAGTGAAATTTTTTAAAGTTGTGGTCTTTGAAATGTCCAATCATGCTCCAATTTCACGATATGTGACATATCAGCAAAAGCACTAAGTGGTAGAAGGATTAAAGAAGATTAAATATACAGAAGTTCCTTTACTGGTACATGACAAATCATTAATCTTTTTCAACTGATTCCTACATAGTGAGAGCAGTACCATAGTAGGTACGTACAGTAATTTTTGTTGATCTCTGTTCCAATTATTTACAAATTCTTGTATTACAATGTTTAATGTGTGTGACCGGACAGGAAGAACCCTTGAATAAACGGTCACTCTTTATTATCTATTGGTCAATATCTTTTTGTGTGTTTGTAAAATAGAATTTAGGAATCATTTGCGCGATATTTCCATAAGATATTAATTCAAATTATATGGTGTAAAAGAGTAAAATAATGTGCATGATATGCTTGAAGCCTCTAACTTATTTAAAACGAGGATTAATATCGTATTTGTGTAAATAGCTTTTACAATTTTGTAGTAGGTATCAAAATTGATATAGTATGTGTTATTCTTAAGAGATATACATATATGCCATCACGGACTTTTCTGTAGACCTATAAAAGATACACAATTCCACTCTACATAATTTTTGGAACTTTTTGGAACTCTAGTTCTTTACGTCAGGTTATGTTTGAGCGACCGGGGGTCGCGACGCAAAATATCTGACCGTTACGTTACGTTATGTTGTGTTACGTTGCTTAGTTATGTGCCTTGCTTGCGTGCGCGTGCTCTCTCATGAGTCTCACTCTCGTTAACGAAGCAGCGATTCATATGCTTCGGCCGGGAATCGAACCCGGGCCGCCCGCGTGGAAGGCGAGCATTCTACCACTGAACCACCGACGCTATATTAAAATTCTATGCAAAGCTGGTATTCGCGGTCTTGGTGATCTACTTGAATTTGTTCGGATAAATTTTTACCATTATTTCCATAATTTTTTTGCGCGATTGATCTGTTTTGTTTATTTACAACATCGGTTGTCAAAATGACATGAGTATTAAGGGATCTAGCACATTTACTTTCCGAAATACAGGGTGTTGAAATTTTGAAAACTTGAATGTTTTAATTCGATAACTTTGAAATGGATGTATAAATTGATTTGACATTTGGCAGGTTGTTTTTAAATGTAAAAGGGCATATTTTGATAGAAATAGTAGTTTGTGCAACTGTGTGGATATGATGGCCATAACAAGTGCGATATGGACAATCCACACGAGTCGAACAGCACATTTTTCCTACGACCCATTTAAGAAAAAATCTAGAAAATAAAAATTTCTATAAACTGTAAAATAACTTCAGATTGAAAATTTAACAATTCAATTTTATGTTTCCACTAATTTTTTTGTGGTAAACGTACAGTTCTTGAATGTCCAATTTGTATAATGCTACGGTTTCCCTTTTTAAATATGCGATGCTGTTATAAGTAGATGTTGCCAGTCGGACTCCCTCATGAAGGGTACCGTACCATTATCTATAATAATGAATATTCTGCTAAATATTTCAAAGTCTACCTGTTGTCGTTATTAATATCAAGCAGAATAATTATTTAAAAATAAAATTAACAATAAAAAAAAACTTCCTCACGGGGAATCGAACCCGGGTCTACCGCGTGAGAGTCTGGTATGCTTACTACTCTACCACCAATGAATATGCAAATCGTTTATTTATAACGTCAGATGTATTACATAATTTTTGCTTAAAAGGAACTACAGTTCATACCGTTAGTCCCGCGATACGTTCTACCTTTTTATATCTCGGAGGGTTTAGGAAACTTCTTTGAAAGCTACCAGAAGGCTTATTATTTCCCAGCAAATATAGTTATATTTTAGCCAACGTATAAAAAAACTTGACAGATTATATACTTAAACTTTCCTCGAAAACCACTCTATCCATTGGTGAAAACAGCATAAAAATCTGTGCAGCAGATTTTGAGTTAATCGCGAACAGACAGACGAACAGACAGACAGACAGACGCGGCGGACATCTTTGTTTTATAATATGTAGTGATTACAGAATTTTTTAATGAAAAAAAATGACTTTAAATAACGTTACAAGTTTATAATTCATGTAATATGCAATAGCGCAAGCTATTATTGCAAAATTATGTTCAAATTAATGATGGAAATGTTCATCGCAGCGAAAAATCTGTTATTTTGTGTGAAATTGTTGGCGGCATTTTGTTTAAATGTGATCTTTTAAATTTATTTAATACCAAACTCGTTAATTTGTATAAATATTTTTCTTTCCACATCCTAATTTAACCATAAAAAGCTTCTATAATGGCAACATCAATTCTCATAAGCCAGTGGTTTTAAAAATGTCATCGCGTTGAAACAAAAAAGATAGTAGAGAACAAAGAGGGTTATTTATAAATGCAAGAAAAGTAACATGTGTTGGTCAGATTGTACAGTACCGTATCCAGATGTGTAACAAAACGAGGTTGATAATGTTGATATCCAACAGCTTGTGCTACCTTTTAATTTTTTTATTATTAATACAATAATTGGTATAAACAGATTGAGGGTGTATAAATAAACTTATCTTGGAAAATATAAAGGTGGATCTTGAAATAGGTTCGCTAAGAGTTTATTCATTTCTAAGCTGCATTCAACTTTGCACATAAATAAATAAATATGGAGCATTAAAAAGTGATAAAGCATTTAGTGGTGTAAAGTTAGGAGCCACGCCTTTGGGCATGTACTAATTGCTCCTGTAATGCATATACATGCTAGGCTTCTAGTTTTGGATAAGTTATCTCTAGACGCCAATAGGCTAGTTTTACGCAATAGCTACACATAAGTGATGAATGGTCTAATTATGACTGTGTAAATACACCTCTTGTTACTTGGGTTACGATCTCAATTTTACCCTGACAGGATCCTCCAAACTGATATGTTTCACGAGAGTTTACTGTCTAGGGTCATAATTAACATCTTATCTCCATTTGGTGGGGTTGATGTTGTCTTCCACCTGCTTACACCAGTTATTTTTATAATTCTGTCTCTTTTGTACGATCTCACAAAGGGTATTCTCAAATATTCCCCTGGATGACACGACAATATCATCGGCAAATCCTAGGTAGGATGGTAGGACCAGATTTCAAAACACACAGGACTACCGTCAGACTCCATAAAGAGTTCAGACATCGAACTAGATGTTGTTCTGTCTACACCTCTTCTATTTCAATGCTATTTCGTCATGACTTTATTAAGCTTGCCGCAGCGGGTTTAACAAAAGTTTTGCTCTATTTAAAAGGTCCCGCTTTGAGATATTGATTCTGACATCCCTACTACTTCACTATTTTTCAATAGGCCCTCACAATTGTCCCATTTTTTTTTCTTGGTTTCCTTTTGACTCTCATATAGCATATAAAACGATCTACTCGAATATACACAACATCTTGAAACTATCATATATATCTTCATAGACTGATGGTTTAGGGTTCTGACTTGGTGAAGTGAGGAATTTTAGACACAGGATCGAATTCCCATCGCGATAAAAACTTTTATTTAATATATTGTGTCATTTGTATATTATATGAATAATCTACAATATATGTGTCATGTAATCTTTTCGTTTTCCACACCTATTATTCACTGGTGAATAATGTACATCATTATACTTGAAGAAGCACACGTAAAATGTTGATATTATCAAGTAGTCGTGCACAAACGTATTAATATATTGTCATCAGAGAGATACGGTTCGAACTATTTTACTTTAGTGTTATAGATCTGGTGTATCATGTTACAAATATGGGAGTATTCCCTATATTGTGTATATTATGGATATATTCTAAAAGTTACCAATCTCTCTCATTAGTGTTGACACTGAAACGGTTGAAATTTCCGAAATAATGTACGACTCGCGTAGGCACGGTGATCCCATTTTTCCGTTGATTAGACTGAGCTCCAATTGGTTGGTACTGGCAGGTTTTGGGGAATCAATTGCATACTTTTTTGAAATAAAGACACATATCTTTACAAAATTGTGGTACCTATGTTAAATTTCCAATCAACTTTGTAAAAACCTGTATCCCTACCAGAAGTTAACTCACTCAAGAGTACCCCCATTGGAAGTGTGAATAGAATAATTTCTAAGCACAATTTTTCATCACACCTATTTGTTGAAATTATTTAAACTTCGTGTTATTTTTAAGAAAATTCACGGGTTATTATCACTAAATAACTAGTAACGTGATAATTTTGCGATAATACCTATATTATGATAATCACTAATTACGGAAAATTTAAATCAGACGGTTTACTTTAAATAGGTCATGGGCGTAGACTACAAATAAATGTTTAGCATTTATCTTACCTAGAACGCTTACGGATATTTTAAATTGATTTCCGTAGTTGTTATATGAGGAGTTGAACAAAAAAAATATTCATAGCTGATTTTAACCAATTTTTAAAAAGTATACTCACAAAATACACATCGTGGTATAATTTGAAGTTTTACCTGGAACAAAAAAGTTAAATATTAGATATTGTACTGTTTCTTTGCGGTATATTCATTATTTTGTTTATTTTTGATGGAACATTATAACTTTATCACCCCCCCTTATGTCACTCCGCCCAATACACCCTATACGTTATTATATTGTTGGATTCTCCTCTACCTTCAAAAATATATACTATATATGTGAAAAGTAACGGATAATTCTCATGTATTGCGGCACTAACTCTACTCAATTCAGTAAATTATTTTTTGCTTGGGGACAAAAAGGGAAAAGGAAAAAGTAACCGGTGAGTAATCTGGCCCTAGCTGAAGTGTAATGTATCGTTAGTCAACGTCTCCGAGGGTTTTTTGACCAGAAGTTTGCTGTGTTCCTGTTTCGGTACGTGTCTCCAGTACAACTGATATTTGGTTTGAATCCACCGAGATGTACAACCACGTGCAGCAGTACATTATATTTGATATCCCAAACACTGGTTCAGGACCAGTGAATGCAGTTTCAGTGTCTGCCTTTTCGTTTCCTATAATACCCTTGTGCCTCGGATCCACTTAAGAGTTACTCTATTATGGTTTGCCAGGGGATATGCTAAAGATTTTAGTGCTTCTTGAATACCAGAGAGTATAATGATATTTTGGTCAGTATACCCCCTTTCGACACATGTCGATAGCTTAGTTTTCTGCCTGGAATACAGATGCAAAACTCCCAAACGATGCGTGTATAATATTGCACCTGGGTTTAGTACCATGGACTCCAGCTTCTTTTCCAGTGTCAGTCTTAGTGCAGTTGGAAATATCACCGAAGAAACGTGGGAAAAGTGCATAGTCACGTTGGAGGAATTGAAAGGGACATGTGAAATATGGGTCAGTACGTACACAAAGTTATTGCAAGTGTGAAAGTAAATCCTTTGAGCATTGATGTAGATAGTTCTTACACAAGTGATAGTAAATCAGTACAAGAGATACTGATATGGATGACGACCAGTAACTTTCTGCTAATATGGTGTCTATTTTTCGTCTTTTATCAAAGTCAGTACATATGTTTTTTTTACATTTCTATGCCGTATTATAGCGAATATCCTACCCGATGTCCATGTTTACCTGAGCACTGTGACGAATTCGAATTTAAATAAAATTTGAAATTACTCACAATATTTCTAATTTAATACGGATCTGATTTGAAAAGCCTAGGTTGCAAAATAAGCAACCACTCTATCTACCCATAGGTTTATTTTCAGAAACGAGATTACCTATGAAACACACGGTTATTTATAAATTTTCATCGGTTGATGTTGGTGCCGTTGGCCACTATGACCGCACTTTTGACACACTCTTCCATGCCAAATTTTATACCTTTCGAATTACAACGTAGATGAAAACATAGAAATCAATAATTGAAGATTATAAAATTCAATGTTCACGCTGTTCGGAATTTTCTTCAAGTGAAAAAAATTTGTACAAAAATTTATACCGTTAGAAGGAATATCAAATAGAACAGCACGCATTCAGGCAAGTGAAATAATACATAAAAACAAAAATAGAGTTATTCATTTTTTTAAACAACAAAAATTATGAAACATTTAAAAAGATGCTAAATCGGCACATTGAACAGAAAAAATACAAATTTTCTTATTGTGAAATTTTTGGGAAATGAAACCACAATATTTTTTATACTTTGTAGCAAGATCCCCTTCTTATTAAGCCAACGTGGCAACTGCGCCTTTTGAGTGACCCACCCATTGAACGTTGGAGTAGTGTAGAGCAGGGGCTGAAAACTTACTCGTGGAAAAAACTAGACAGAAAACCCAGCAGCATCTGTAGTTGTCATGAGTTATGATTTAAGATATAGTCAATACTAAAGATGACGACGTTTTCTTAAATAATTAAAACTTTGCGTTGAAGGTTGATGAAGTGGTAAGATTTTCTATGAACCATTGTCTGATGATGTTTGTGTTTGTTAGTATTCAGTTGTGTTATTTTGCACTTGTGTATTTGATTAGAAGATGGGATGTGTTCGTTGCTGTGTTGCTCAGTATACTAACATAAAAGCCCGAAGGTTAGTTATGTTGAAAGTTTTATTATATTTCTATATTTTTAAAAATAAGTATCTTAATTTCTTATTATTTTTTTATTTTTTAAAAAAACGTGTTCTTTTTACTATATTGTTTTATTTCTAAACCACAAGGCTCTTAAAATATTTTCAAGCAGAAGTAAGTATTTTGGGTCGTTGACATTTTAATATTTTTCAAGTAATTTCTAATTTAAAAAAGCATTGAAGACAAAAAACTTAAAATTGTTATTTTGGACTTGGCAGGTGTAAGCACAAGATTTGAAAGTAAATTGGTGAAAATCTTTGAATATGTATCGCCAATAATTATTGATAGATTTCTGCGAAACTGTCATTTGATTGAAATTGGTCTGTGGTGTACTGTGCTAATTAGTTCTAAAGAGTGAACACGTCAAAACTCTTTTTCATTTACCGGCTTTTCATTGTCAATCACCTTCATTCTACATCTTCATAACCATTTTGTATTGCTAAGTTTTTGTAAGTAAATAAATTCGTTGTTAACGGAATAATTTTCTAAAACCCAACCCTTCGACGATATTTATGTTGTCAAACTATTTCAATTAATTTAAATGATGAAATTTCATCATTTAGTATGGATCTAAATCAAGTAAAAACCTCATCTATTCAATTTTCAATTAATTTAATTATTAATAATAAATACACCACAAGGAACATACAGAAGACATTCAAGCAAATTTTCATTTGACCCTCCATTTCGGCACATACTTTCAATCATAAATCATCATAAAATGATAAATTTGGCTAGCTTGGTAAGTAGCTTCCTTATTTCAAGACAGTTTCGTGTCTTCAAGGAAATCATCAATTTTCTTTCTGAATTACGATTTTTTATTTTTTATCTGAATTGTATGCATTATTATTAGTTCTACCACATTTTTATTACTGTTGTTCGCTAATTTATACAGGTTGTTCTAGAGCTAGTTATGAACGATTACAAATTATTCAAAACAAGGCGATGAGAGTAATTCTGGGATGCAATAGGTATACTAGTGTGGAGTTGATGACAAATTGTTTAAATTGGTTAAAAATTGACAAGTTTCTGTATGTACAAACTATGATTTTCATCTTCAAAATTATCAATAATCTCTTACCGCAATATTTACATAGTAAACTAGTGCCAATCTCACAGATACATGATAAAAACACAAGATCAGAAATTTCAATCAATTTTTATGTGATAACAACCATTAAAGGAAGTTCAATGAAAAATTTATTCCACAAAGGTGTTGTACAATTTAATAACTTACCACAGTACATAAAAATAAGTCAAAATGTAAAAATATTTGAAAAATTATTGATTATATACATTAACAGTAATCCTACAGAGATTTAGTGGTTCATATTTATACAGGGTGTCCCACGACGAGTTAAAACTATCTGTATATGGCAAAATACTTATAGTAAAATCATGAAAATTTCTACTTTTGGGTTTTCTTTTTAACTAAAATATTTTCAAAGATGACAGACTTCCGCTTCTACCAGAAGTCGACTGCAACTTTGTTATTTTGAATAGAACACCCTGTATATTAGTACATTTTTTAAATCTACGTAAAATTTTAGTATAGTTTTGTCTGAAAACTTTTTTCGAAAAATGCTTACTTCTTGAGTTATTGATTTTTTTGTAAAAAATTTGACCGTTGCAAACCCTTGTAAATTATTTTTTTACGACGATACCCTTGAATATATGAAAATGGTTTCTGTTCAGTTGCTTTTAGCAAGGTCAGAGGTATTTGAATCTATGTTCAAAATGTTTCATTTTATACAGGGTGTGTATAAAAACTGTTCAAAGTTTAACTTCATAAATATCAAATTTCTTTATTTTCTTGAATAGCACCACCCGTTTTTTCCATTTTAATGCATTCAGGGGTAAAAAAATAAGGCAAAGTCATGTATACTTTCTTATACCTAAACCTTACCGTTATCCAGATATTGAATGTTTTCTGTAAATTTGGAGAGATGCTTGTGTGGTCTAAATTTTATTTTGATTCGTTGATACAAGCACTAAGAAATAAAAAAGATTATGTAAATTTGCTTTTAATACATGGTAAATATGGCAAAGTTATTACAAGAACATATGTGCTTTATTTGTAGTAAGATAAATCCTGCATCTCTAAGAATTTACAAAAAACATTTAATATCTGGATAACGGTAAGATTTAGGTATAGGAAAGTATACATGAATTTGCCTTATTTTTTACCTCTGAATGCATTAAAATAGAAAAAACCGGGTGGTTCTATTTAAAAAAATAAAGAAATTTGATATTTATGAAGTTAAACTTCAAACTTTCTATACACACCCTGTATAAAATGAAAAAATTTCCAACATAGATTCAAATAGGTCCGACCTTGCTAAAAGCAACCGAACAGAAACCATTTTCATATCTTTAAGGGTATCCTTTTAAAAAAATAATTTATAAGGGTCTGCAAGCGTCAAATTTTTTACAAAATTAATAACTAGTTTTTCGAAAAAAGTTTTCAGACAAAAGTATACTAAAATTTTACGTAGATTTTAAAAATGTATTAATGTACAGGGTGTTCCATTTAGAATAACAAAGTTACAGTCGACTTCCGGTAGAACCGGAAGTCTGCCATCTTTGAAAATATTTTAGTTAAACAGATCGCATCCGAAAACCGAAACGTAGAAATTTTCATGATTTTACTATAAGTATTTTGCCATATACAGATAGTTTTAACTCGTCGTGGGACACCCTGTATATTCATATTCATATTTGAAGTCATATATATTTTTAAAAATATACATTTCTTATAATATTTTATATTTTCTATCTTAATTTTATATGTAATTGCTTATACAGTACTTTTTATGCTTTTTATATTTTATTTTGTTCATGTTTTAATTCATATTTTACTAATATTATACTTTAAATTATTTAGGGATTACTTTATACATATTTCTGTTTATTTATGGTACAGTTTGTTTGTTTATTTGTTTATACTTTTTTATTTATATTACTTATTGTACATTTCTATTTCTATTTATATGTTATGTTTACATCTTATATATTTATATACTTATATTTTATAATTCACAATTTTTGTTTTTTGCATTGTTTTTCGTTTTATCTAATTATTATTTGATCATCTGTTTATTGAATATGTATTTTTATTGTTAACATTATCTATGATAAATAAAGCATAAATAAAATTATTTCGAATGCCAAATACCATGTGACATAGTTAACCATTTATGACTTCCATCTTCAATAAAAATCATGGATAACAAAATGCTTCTATTCATATTTAGATTTTTTTAATAAGGACCTTTAATCCACTGACGTATATGAAAATAACACACTTTTCAGACATGTTTTGGTACCATTACATTGGTTTCCTAAAAAGGCAACTTTATTATTTGACCTAGCTCGTAACTTTTACGGTTTCCAAAATTGTAGTGTTGGTACCAATAAAAATAATCCGCCAATGTGTAATTTTTAGACAGTACCAACAGTTAAGCGATTTGTGTCACCATTCAATAACAATTCCACAAGATTTGAAATTTATGATTGTGGGCAGAAAATGAGCTTTAGCAACCCGAGACTATTAGATGCACGAGAGAGCGTAGCGAAGCATTATAGCTTTATAGATTTTTCTGTACGTGCCGCCACTGCTCCAACGCACTATTATGATTGATCCATTGTGTCTGTACCCCATAATTTTAACAGTAACATGATAATTATCTAGTGTATCATGTGTTTGTATGTGTGTGACGAATTTATTCAAAAAAAGAAATAAACGGACTTCATTACGTAGTCGAAAAAAAAATTATATATACAGCGTGTCCACGGATATCCTATAGGTGAAAAATGTTGGTGAGTAAACGTTTACGATGTAGGAGAAAATGTGTAAATGGCAATAGAAACCGATGATATTTAACTATCAAGTAATATTATCAGAAATTCTATACCTATACTTTGGCAAGTTTATCTGAAACCGTGAAAGGAATGCAGTCGAAAACATTCGACATTGCCACGTTTAACTATGAAAAACTGAAGTGCTAACTATGTAGTGATAATAATTAGAAATGGGTCTTTTTCTTATTAACAATATTTAAAATATGATTAAACGTTAATTTTATAATTTGCTTGTTTCCTTGGATTTATTCTACTAACATTATTTTTTCAATTCATGAATATTAAAAGATGAACACTTTTCCAAATGTGTTATGCGCTTCTTCAAGATTTGGCAGCGTTGTATGAAAACCATAATGACCACACCCTCCGAATTACATAATTGGTGATTTGTATCGACCAGCTGACTTCTTATTGGCAAGCGCGTGCGTGTGATCTTCCCTCTCACTTCGTCAATTGACTGATATTGATTTATCCAGTGGCGTTGGTATTGTCAGTGACCTTCGTATTTTCAGTTTTACTTGGTAAAATAGGTACCGTACGCCACTTGTACGTTTGACAGATATGCGCCATGTTTTTCCTCGCCTCTTACCGATGCCGCAGAGCATCAGATAAACTTGCCAAACTATAGTTGTTACCTTAATCACAAAAAAAAATCAAAAGCACAAAAGTGCATTTGCGCACTATTCCCCATCCTATGGGGTAAGCTGATGGTGGAGGATATATTGAATAGATGTTTTTTGTTTACTTAGAGTTTCTTACATTATTATTTTGTATTGTTATTTTTGATAGTGATTTCAATTCGTGAATAATTAACTTGTTGTCAAATATTTATTAAAGAATGACAATTTGAAAATTATTTATAAAAGTTGACAGTTACTCGGTACATCGTAAACGTCACTCACTAGATTAATACATTATTTTCGAACTTAGTGAAAAAATTCATACTGTTTTCATAAAACTGGATATAAAATAAGACGGGTTTTGAAAAACTGGAGCTTTATTCCATTTTATGGAATTTCATAACACGTTAAACTTTTATCAAGAATAACATTTTGAAACCAAAATGTTGATTGACGTAAAAAAATGATGTTGAATAACTGCAGGTTCTTGCCTAACTAACCAATTAAATTTGGAGGTGTACTAAGCCAGTTCGCAGTGCTTTGTTACCTTATTAATCTTAAGAAAAACAAATTTTGGCATAACTAGATAAACAGAAAAAGCTATTTTAGGGCGCCACTAATTTTCTTTCCTAAAAGAAAATTAGAAAGAAAATCAAATCTGAAGGTCAGCTAACTTTCAATCTGTTTAAAAAAAGAACTTAAAGTTTCTGTATAATAAATAAAACTAACAGAGTAAAATAAATGTATATAATTACGGTCATGAAATTAACATTAAAAAAAGTGTTAGTAGTGAATACAAAAAATATACTTAGCACCCTAGACTTTTCTTTGTGAAGATAAAGTTGTACTGTAACTATTGATGTAGGTACTAATGATGTATTCTTATGGACTGTTTACTCCATGGAACTGTATGCAGGAAACTGTATTCAGGAAACTTGTTACTCCAAAGGGACTTGTATCCCAGGAAACTTTTATTTCAGGAAACTGTATTATGTATTCCATAAACTGTTTGTTTGATACAGTAAATTGTATCCCAGGAACTTGTTAGGTAGGTACTCCAAGAAATTGTATCACAAGAGCTGTTCTTCCACTTCCAGGAAACTTGCTACTTTTGTCGACAGACGATGAGAGAAGACCTGCCGGAACCTTTCTCATTCTTATTTAAACAGTTCAAAATTTTAAATTTGGCGGAAAAATACATCTAAAATTTTGATTTTTGGTCTACTAGTTTATTCCACCACAAATCACAAAAGTGAAATAATTTATTAAATATTTGAATGAAATATTTTTAGGAAATATATATATACTATTCCATCAAAAATCAAAATTCTGAAGTGATTATTGCACATTTCTATTATCTGCTATGTTAATCAACAAAGTTAACGTTTCAATTTTTCACTAAAACTAATATTCAAACATTTTTCACCTATAGGATACCCCATCCGTGGACACGCTGTATAAAAATGTAAATCAGATGACTACAACCGAATTATTATACCTTTCGTTACGTTTTCCGTATCTCTTCGGTTGATCTCTGCGGAATAAATAGTTTTAAAAGGCAAAACTATTTATCAGCGTTAACTACCTAAAAATAAATTGAAGAAATAACCGAGAAATTCAATTTTGTTTCATTAAAAAAATTTTCCAGTTCCTTCTTTCACAAGACTGTATACAGCGATTAATTAGCTTATCTACTATTTCTTTATCACAAGCGTTTAATAGTTATCAAAATGTGCGTCAGATAATAAAAAAACCTGAGTGTCGGTGCAGTGATAACTTTAGTGTGATAAGAGGAAAAATCATACTAATGGGCCCCTTAAAAGAAATATAATTTGATCATAATTCCAAAGTAGCCCAACAAATAAAAATATTTACCAAAAAAATGGAAATTTTTGTTCAACCCCTTCTCCCCCAAAATTTATTTTCAAGTTCGCTTGCTGTAAAACGGGGCGTATCTGCGCGTGACGTCATGTCACGATACGGCTCAGCGACAGCCGCTGCTGTTTTACAGCCAGAGCCTATTTCTGGATATATGATTTTCGTTTTCGTGTTTTTATATCGCGATGAGTCAAAAGAAAGCGACTTATAAAACGTGTGTTGTCCGCATTGTACAAATTGATCCAAAAGTTCCCCCAACAAGCTTTTTATTAACCTACCTAGTAATAAAAAAGCAAAAAAGGCTTGGCAAATAGCTATGCCTAGGAGTAATTTTGTATCAGAAAAAGGATCAAGATATTGCTGCGAAGATAACTTTAACGTAGTTGATTGATTGATTCGGCACCATCAGTCAGAGTCCTCGACACCTCAACCTTTAGGCTTTTTGTGCTCTTGGATGTGCCGTTCATGTGAAGAGACCAATAGCCCCTGCCCTAATCAGGCTCAGCAATCTTTTCACTAGGTCCTTCTTTGAGAAATCCTCCATTGGATGCTCTATTCCTAGGAGTTTTTATGTCCAATGAGATGCTTAACAATCGAAGATAATGTGAACGGCTATATCCTCCTCTTTCATGTACCACCTACAAATAGGTTCCTCCCTATACATGCCAATTCTATGCATGTGCTTCCGTAGGGTACAATAACCGGTGAGTAAACCCGTCACTATTCTTGTCTGGCCCATGCTGTCCGGGCTTTTTTGACTTGTTTTAACGAAATATCTGTTAAGATAATAATTTTAAAAAATAATCTTCTAACTTTAATCCCCTAGACATTGCTGAAGTTTAAAAAGTTTTAGCTTCTAACATGTCTGTCGACCTGTTTCGATTTTCAAATTTACATAGAAAACCCTTTTCGATTCCCGCTCGTCGTCTCATTAGCCACTCTTCCCCAACCCTAACGGTTTAAACAATTTCTGCCAACGGCCGCCTCCATTTTTGTAAGGCCAACCTCGCCCTTCTCGCTACCGGCCGTCTTGCAAGAAAGGCGTACCTTTTTGTATCACTGTTACCCACTGTTACATTTGCAAGCTTTTTTGTTGTAGAATAACTTTTTTTAATGATATATAACATTTTCATTACTGAATGGATTCATTTTAACCTATAAAATATTTATAGCATGTCAACCTTGAGGCATACCCAGTGTAGCATTCATGGAAGTCGAACCACTCTTGAGAGGAGTCTCTTTATTTTTGTTAAAATTGTCCATCACCATAAATAAATCTACATTCGTTACATTGCTAGAATCATCTTCAACAAATTATTTTTTTAAAGAGCACATTGTCAAACACAACTTTACTGAATAAACTTATCGCAAGTAGAACCAAATTTTTTTTCAAATCGAATATTTCGACTTTAGTAGTTATTCCAAGTTGACCATTTTTTAAAACAGGGTTAACCTATTGAATATTTATAAATTTTATACCTGTATAAAATAGGTGAAGCTTTCGTAACGTTTTTTTTAAAGGAGCCGTCCCTTCGCCGGCACCCCCCCCCAGCCTCCTGGGCTCCTAGTGTTCTGATTACAGCCTATTCAGCCAATCCGTTCCTGTATTAGCTCATACAGGTTCTTTGCTGGTTGGTTGTAGAAGTTTTCTGGAGTCATTTGAGGTCTACCATACAGTTTCTGCCTCATGTGGTCCAGCGTCTCACAGTTGCATAATATATGCAGAGCTGTTTCGGTGTCCTTTTTGCATCTTCTGCATGTAAGGTCCCCGTTATCCAGCCCTATTTTGCTCAGGTGCTCCTTTGTGGGAAAGTGTCCCGTAAGTAGCCCCGTTATGGTGCGTAGTTTGTTCCTGCTCATTGAGATCAGTTCTTTCGCTACTTTTTCTGATGGTTCTTTTATGAATTTCTTCCCATGTGTTTGCCTGGGCGTATTTTTCCAGAGTTTATTGTGTTGTTCTTTTACCAACCCTTTTAACCGTGACCTAGTTCCTAGTTGAGCATCTGGGAATGCCCACAGCTGGTTCGGGTCCGTTCATCAGAGTTGACGATTCTGTTCTTGCGAGTTCGTGAGCTTTTTCATTGCGATCGATTCCTTTCCTATTGTTACGTTAGTTTTAGTTTCATTTAGTTTTTAAAGAATTGGTGTTTGGTTTATTGTAGAGTGATTTTTTTTGTTTAAAGACGCATCCACGCTATGCCGCGATTTGCCGTTGGCAATGCCCAATGCAAAGTCAGCGTTTGTAAAAACATCTACATATGTAATGGTATTTAGTTTAGTCGCACAATATTCACAGTCTAGATTTATCAAATCAATCATTTCCTCGTTCATCCACTCCTTTTGAAAGCATATGCTAACTGGCAGACAGCCTAAATCACAACATAAGCCACGAGAAGCCAAAGGTTGGTACGTCCCCACTCTACGTATTTTATTTTGATTTCAGTATTTGTTGTCACAGCGGCAACAGAAATAGATAATCTGTGAAAATTTCAACTGGCTAACTATAATGCTTTATGTTATACAGAATGGTGACAGGCGGACAGACAGCGAAGTCTTAGTAATAGGGTTCGTTTTTTACCCTCTGGGTGCGAAACCCTAAAAAGAGCACGTTGAATCTTATATACGCTTAAGGATCACTCCTTATTAGCATTAAAAAAAGAGTAGTACAATATAATTAAAAATATATTTGTTAGTATATTTACATTAGGTCAACCAGTACATTTTTTGAAGGACACCAAACGACACTTATATAAAATTTACACAGAAGAAACGTGCCAATTATTATGTTTTTCTTTCTTCCGAGAATTACGGATATCGTTAAAATATTTGGGCTAGCTGCTGGCTTCGATTTGGATCATTTTTTTTTAATTTCTGGAAGTTATTAATATTCCAGTAAATCCTTGGAAAAGAAGTAGTGAACGAACGGTACCAAGAATTTAGGCGCCTATTATATGACCGACCGTCACGCTTTTTAGATCGGTTGCTCGTGTCAACTAAAAGTCTCAATAATTGGGTCGAACATAAATATAAATTATTATTTCATCCCTTCATTTTTTCTAATTACCCACTTGCACTTTTAACAAATGACACATTAAATTTACAAGCTGGTTCGTGGGTTATATGTGGTCTGTGGTTGGGGACTACCGAGTTGTACCATGACTACCTAAGTTAATCCATTTCCGCCTTTATTGGGGATTATACTGACCATCGAGGTGGATCAATACGAAATTACACATAAGCCGTATTTATTGAGGGAATACCCAGTACCACTAATAATAAATTGTATTTAGGCACATATTTGTTTTTATTTACTTACATATGGATGTTTTGATCCAGTGGGAAAGGCCTCATCTTTATTTTTGTATGTAGAAATTGTTATATATGGATGTTTTGATCTTAAACCTAATTTATATAAAATTGTTAAGGTCATTAGTAATTAGACTTTATTTTTAAATCGTTAAACTTCCCAGGAAATTCGGTGGTACAACTCGACGGTAGGATTATACCTACCTGATATCTGGTGGTACAACTCGGCGATCCCGCTGTGGTTCGTAGTCCAATTTCCAAGTATTGTTGAAACATTTTTAAAAAATTTAACCGTTGTTTCGGAACACTATAAAATACATAATATTCAAATCCGTTTAGGACGACCCACTATTTTTAGTTAATGTGCTCAAATTAGCCTTTCTATACGGGGTGGATATAATATTTTTAATTAATAAATTTCTATCTACATTATATCGTAAAGATAGAGATTTCAAAAAGGTTTTTTGATTATAAATATTCAATACATTCAACATTTGGGAAAACAAAAAGGTTTTGTACAGGGTGGTTAAATATTATGGCCAGGTAATTTTCTTTGATTTTGCTATCAAAATGAATATTAAAAATTATGACACTTTTTATTTAGCGAGTTACATTTTGTGATTAGATGGCAGAGGAAATAAAACGAGATCTTAAATTGAATTTACTGTTTGGACCCTTACTTTGTGGTATATACTCATATTACTATTTTTAATGAAACTAACTGTTACTTTTCAGAGGTTGGCAACACTTTCGCTACGGTGATTAAATATTGTTAATTTCCGCCATGTTTCTGATGTCATCTGTCAAAATTGACAGATAGGTTAGTTTCAATAGGTACTCATTTAAAGAAACCGAGGAAAAGTTACGTAAATATTATTCTGAATGTGCACTGTCCCAAGGAATGATTTGTAAGTGGTTCTTTTCTTTTAAAAGTGGCCATATTATTATGAACACGGATGATGCTAAACGTCCAGGACCGTCATTTACTGTAACTGCACAACTTAACGGGTTTGCAATATTTTGCATGAAAGGTTTATGAAAGAGGTATCTAATGCTCATCGAAAGCTCGCTTACATCAAACGAATGTTTCGATATCTTCAGACGTGATCCAAGTGAAGTTTTCAATCGATATGTCACAGTAGATGAAACTAGGGTACTTACATCATTACCCCTGGGCCCGTATTCTTAAGGGACTAGTGAGAATCTAACCAATGAGATTGATGCATTACGGGTTGCCTGAAACGAGAGAGATTCAATCTCTCATGGTTCGAACCGATAGAGAATCTCGCCAAAAGCGGTGAGAAGCTTAGAAACATGCGTATTGGATTTCGTCCGGTGATATTGCAGATCTCACTATTGCATTTAAAAATACGACAAATTTGAAACCCTCATGTTTTAGGCAACCATGCAATACACCTATCTCATTGGTGAGATTCTCACTAGTCCCTTAAGAATACGGGCCCAGAAACAAAAATACAGACGAAACAATGGATTTCATTCGAGGAACGTGCTCCCAAGAAAACAAAAACCGTTTTTCGGCTAATGAGGTCATGGCCACAGTGTTTTGGGATTCCAAAGGTGTAATCTTTATTGATAATTTAGAAAAAGGGAAAAAGATAACCGGGCAATATTATGCTGATTAGCTGACACGTTTTGATGCCGAACTTTAGAAAAAACGACCGCATTTGTTGAAGGAAAGAATTTTGTTCCATCACGACAATGCTGCTGTCCATTCGTCCGCTATTGTTGTAGAAACATTAGCCGAACTGCGTTACGATTTATTGCCTTATCTGCCATATTTTGCTGAACTTCACAAAATATTATTTTTTGGATGGTTTGAAAAATAAAATATTTTTGTCACCGTGAAGTTAACTTTTTTTATTAAAAAGTCGCCACATCTGGAAAATTTAAAAATACTTCAGCCCAATGCCACAGGAAGTTTTGTTCTGAATGCCGAGTGGTTTGCTCTAGCTCAAATTTATCTACAGCTCTAAGGAAGAAACTATCAATGAATATTTTAAAAGGGACGTGGAAAGAAATTGCATCACGACTTGGAGATATTTTATATTAGGAGACTACTTAATTGTGCAACATTTTCTGACACCCATTGGATGGAATATCGTAACCAGTTTTCTCAAAAATTATCTCCCCGAAGTACTTCAGGTCATCCCACATTCGTAACAAATTATAAAAACATACTAAATTATTTTATAAGGTGCTGAAATTGACTTCCATTGGTTTTCGAACATTATGTAACATTTCTGGGGTTATTTGCCGACATTCTGAAATAATTTGCTGGCTGAGTGGCATGTATTTTGGATTTCAGATATCCCCATAAAAAAGTCTAGTGGGTTAAATCGGGTGATCTATGTGGTCATTCCAACATTGGTCCTCTACCTACTCACCTAGCAGGAAATGATTCGTTTAAAACCCGTGTTACATCGAGAATATAAAGTAGAAGTGCCCCATCTTCTTGAAATGCTATAAGCAAAGCAGTTATTGTTCCCAAGCAAACCATCATTTTCTTAATTGAGTAGAGTTAGTGCCGCAGTAAGGGGATAGTCTACATTGGAATTAAGTAGAGTTAAACAGTGCAATAATGTATAGGGCGTTTTTTTCAAAAAATTGAGAGGGATGATCACAGGGGGAAGGAGATAAAGTTATATCTACCTATAAGCAAAAAGACGTCCCCCTTTATATGATTTTTGACGTGCATGTTTATTTCATCAAAATTATGTGGGGTGGATAGTTTTCACTGAAATCATAAAATCAATGTAAAATTAATAAGTGACAAACTTAATCAGTAATTTTATTTTCAGAGGATATTATTGGAAATAGAATTTTACGTTGGGGAGAAATTAATTCAAAATTTCAATTAATTATGCAATATATTTTTCGAGTTTTAGTCGGAAAAGTATCAAATACTACTAATTTGGTGATAAGTATAATGTTACTTTCAAACTTCCATGTTTGACGTTGAAAAATATCATTTACAGAATTAACTAGAAGGAAAAGAGGTAGAGAGAGGAATAATATGGTGTATTGTCATTGAAAATTTTTAAAAAGTTTATGGACAAAGGGATCAACAAGGAGTAGTGGAAAATTAAATCAATAACATGACATAAATTGAAAAATGGTATATTAAGTACCAAGTGTCAAAAACGTTACTAAAGTTAAAGAAAAAAAATTGTGGCAATTATATAACATTTTATGCCCTATAACATGATGAAAGTAGATTTGAAAAAAAATGTATTGTATGTATGTATTGATTGTGATTTTGGTGTCTTCTTCTTCTTGATTAGGCTTTAAGCTCGCGGACGGAGAACATATACCTTGTACTGATAAGGCGCAAATACGCGGAAACCAAGTAATGGTTGGTGTTGAATATCTTGTAGATAAACCAACCCCGTTTGACTTTGAAGTGTAATTCAATATCTGTCGCGGCCTATAGCCCGGGAAGTAGTTGTTGCTTCTTAGTTGATCGGTCACTGTCTTTGAAATAGTTATTTATGAATTAAGAGCGGAAAGTGATACGTTATTATTTGAGAGTAATTACTCGAAAGCAATAATGTCACGTTTCTGCTCGTATTCCATCAATGACTAGCGAATGACTTTGTTTCCCGGATTCTAATGATCGTATTATTTTTTTTCTACAACATGTGTGGTTTTTGAAGGACTTTCCTATTATAATTCGTAACGAAAGCTGAAATTAATATTCAAGAATAAATCTTAAAAAGAGTATTCAAATTTTTATTCAAGTCAAAAATATGTAAATAAAATTTTGAAAATGTTCATATGGTCTACTACACTACTCTGTCGATTGCAACAAATCACATATCGGTATTGATAATGTTCATAAAATGAATACCGATTGGAAAAGTATATAGTATATAGTATACGAGTCTGTCATTTCCGGTTTCCGCGTATTTGCGCCTTATCAGTACAAGGTATATGTTCTCCGTCCGCGAGCTTAAAGCCTAGTCAATGACTGAAGAAGACACCAAAATCACAATTCCAATAACGGAAGTGTAATTCAATATCCGTCGGGGCCTATAGCCCGGGAAGTAGTTGTTGCTTCTTAGTTGAACGGTCACTGTCTTTGAAAAATAGTTTTTAAAACTTATAAAGCATTAGAATAATTCCGAGCGGGTTAAGGCGCTCAATTTGGATTAGACTACAGTATGAGTTCCGGGTTCGAAGTCAGCCTTGTGTTCAATAAAAATTTAAAATTTATGGTTTTTGATTATTTATCGGGTGTAGAAAAAATAGCGTATACAACTCTCATGTATTGTTGCATGATCGTTGCATAATATACTATTTTTGGTTGAAAAGGTGAATAATTTCGGTATTATAAGAAAATGCTTTCAAATATCTTCTGAGTGTGTCTTGTGGTGTTCATTATTTTGTTTATATTTCTTGAAAAATTGAATTGAACTTACGTTTTACTTTACAGTAGTTTTTGTGAATTTGATAGGTATACGAGTATTTTCCCAAGTTTTATGGAAAAAAAATGAAAAAATGATTTAAAAAATTTTACTAAAACGACCTCTTATTGTTATACATTTTACAAACAATTTTTTTTAACCGTTAATAGGTAGCGATATAATAATGTATTTTTTGCTAAAGTTCAAGGAAAATAAATGACTGCTTCCAATAGAAATAAAATAAATGTATACTGAATAACTCCGTCAGCGTCAGACTAAAAACATTTTTATCTCCTCAACTGACTGACCTATTATCGCTCTCTTTTCATCTGAATAAATTTAGATTTTTCTTGAATTGACTTCTGAAATTGAATAATAACTTTGCGAAATATCAAAACACATTTTCTAGTAAAAATAAACATCAAATCATTCGACCAGATTCCCGAGAAATACTAATTTAAGTGTTTTTGACAAAATCTCTATTAAAAACATCAAAATTGATCTCATTACGAACTTTTGTTTTTAAATTTTGTTTACTACAAAATCATTCATAAAAATGCACAGATATGTAGCGGCTCGATTTCCTACTACCCACAGTTTTTTCGAGAACTTGTCGTTTTCAACCCAAAACAATCGATGATTCAGACAGTGATACTTACTTAGTAAAATAATACGAGGCTAATTTTATAATACAGTGATTTATACAAAACTGCTTGAATTAGCTGCCGGGCTATTAATAAGTCACTATCAAATTTGGAACAGCCTGCGTCATTTAGTTTGTGTTTGGTAGACAATGAAAAGACTGATTAAGCAATAATCAAAGTTACTTCGTATCGTTGGTACTTCGCATCATCAAATTTAATGGCTAAGACGTAGTTCCGTAGTGATTGTTTCAGCACAAGTGGAATGGCGATTGAAGAAAGAATTGCTTAAGGTGTATGTCGCATCTCATCTCAACTAAACGTATGTATTACATTTTAAGATGGATCCAAAGCAAGCGCTCGGCTCAGCACCGCGCGGTGCAAATCTGCTCAGTGCCACGCAGCGTTTTAAAATTGAACAACAACCTGAGGTCTTTCGGGACGAGATGCTCTATCATTTAACAAGAGCGAACACGATCCGGCAAGTGACTGTACGTAAAAAAACAAGGTAGAACGTGTCGCGGGACACACGGTAGGAACTTTAGTTCCTTTTAAGCAAAAAATATGTAATACATCTGACGTTATAGATAAATAATTTGCATATTCCTCGGTGGTCGAGTAGTAAGCAAACCAGACTCTCACGCGGTATACCCGGGTTCGATTCACCGTGAAGAAGTTTTTTTTATTGTTAATTTTATTTTGAAATAATTATTCTGCTTGATATAAATAACGACAACAGGTAGACGTTTGAAATATTTAGCAGAATATTCATTATTATAGATAATGGTACGGTACTCTTCATGAGGGAGTCCGACTGGCAACATCTACTTATATCAGCACCGTATATTTAAAAAGGGAAACCGTAGCATTATACAAATTGGACATTCAAGAGCTGTACGTTTACCACAAAAAAATTAGTGGAAACATAAAATTGAACTGTTAAATTTTCAATTTGAAGTTATATTACAGTTTATAGAAATTTTTATTTTCTACATTTTTTCTTAAGTGGGTCGTAGAAAAAATATGCTGTTCGACTCGTGTGGATTGTCAATATCGCACTTGAACGATTGGGCACTCCGCCTACAGCGTCGTGCTCAAACTTCGTCCTCTATCTATCAAAATATGCCCTTTTACATTTAAAAACAACCTGCGAAATGTCAAATCAATTTATCCATCCATTTTAAAGTTATCGAATTAAAACATTCAAGTTTTCAAAATTTCAACAGCCTGTATTTCGAAAAGTAAAAGTGCTAGACCCCTTAATCCTCATATCATTTTGTCCAATTTTACGAGAGCAATCTACATGCAAACGTTGTAATTACCCTTAACGTTCGAGATGCTTATACCATTTTTTGCGAGATCGTATTGAAATAAATTCCAAATAAAATAATTTAAATTTCTTCGAAATGAACGAAATGAAAAAGTGAAATTTATACTTCTCGATCAGTTTAAAATATATTATTACTTTTCGACGTCTGAACGGTAAGTAAATCACTTACCGACGTGTTAAATTTAGAAACCAGTAAACACAACCTACCGTCCTGACAACCGATGCTGTAAATAAACAAAAAAGATCAATTGCGCAAAAAAAATTATGGAAATAATAGTAAAAATTTATCCGAACAAATTCAAGTAGATCACCAGCACTGCGAATACCAGCTTTGCATAGAATTTTAATATAGCATCGATGGTTCAGTGGTAGAATGCTCGCCTTCCACGCGGGCGGCCCGGGTTCGATTCCCGGCCGAAGCATATGAATCGCTGCTTCGTAAACGAGAGAGAGACTCATGAGAGAGAACACGCACGAAAGCAAGGCACATAACGAAACAACGTAACATAACGTAACGCAACGGTCAGATATTTTGCGTCGCGACCTCTGGTCGCTCAAACATAACCTGACGTAAAGAACTAAAGTTCCAATAAACATTTGTTACAAAGGAATGCAGCAATACACACTATGAACACACGTCGATGGAATTATTTCTTCATAAGTTTTAGGGTTGCCGTTCACTTGACCGGCTCGTCCAATGACGACCGGTGCCGGATTTGGCATTGACAGCGACTGTATAGCAGTTCAGAAGAGGAACTTGCTGCAATTGCCTTATTAATGACAGCGGGAAAAAGAACGTGGGTGTATCCTATAAAACAGAGGCGGAAAGTGCTTGGAGAATTCCACCATTTATTCGTAAAATGCAAACGAGATGAAAGAAGCATTTATCGATACTTTGGAATGTAGTTACGGAACGCCCAACAAGCCGTTCTGTGATGGGTGTGATGAGAAGACTGTGACAATAGAAGCCGTTCTCAATCTTCCGCCTCTTGCTCTATATGTTAATGCTACATGCAGGTTACGATGCAATTGGAATTGGCTCGAAAGAACCAACACCCATAGCCGTCCCACAAACTCGCTTCTTAAAATGATAAGTGATAACATGTTTGGTCATAATTATCGACAACCAACCATAACATATCCAGCTGAACTGGGATGGGTTGAAAGCATGCAGTCAGGAAGTACCGTTGATGTGGTACACAGACGGGTCTAAGAATGATATTGGAATAGGAGCTGGAGTCCATGGTGCTACATCCACGCGTTGTTGTGAAAGTTTGCATCCGTATTCCAGTGGTATAGAGCCTAAAATATCCTTATACTCTCAGAAAGTCAGGCAGCACTTAAATCTTTAAATGTGACAAACCATAATAGAGTAGGTCTTGAGTGGATCCCGGGGCACAAGGGTATTGTAGGCAATTAAAAGACAGACAGAAGGTAATGACAGAAGGTCTAAAACTGCATTAATGGTCCTGAACCAGTATTTGGAATATCAAAGACTGCTGCACGTGGTTGTTTGTATATCTCGGTCACAGACATATAAAAAACAATAGACAGAGTTGTTTACAAAATGTGTATGTGCCAACATCAATTCTTACTTTACTACAAATTATTTTGTAGTAACGCAGCGTTGCCAGATGAATAATATAAAATTACTTTTAATACTTCATGTTTGATACTATTATTTAATATTTCTCTACAAACAGAATATATTTTTGCATACATATATTTTTGCATGGAAATATGTGTGGAAATTTGTTATTTGTTGAGTTTGAATCTCTTAAATTTTATTTTACATACAAGGTTTTATAGTATAATTTTCCGCTCATCTTTTAAAATTTTGCGAAGTCCGGCAACGCCGCTAGCAAAATACCCCAACAAACAGCCGCCATATTCCAATATCATTTCATTGATATTTAAAGTGGCGAGTACTGTGTTTTTGATTTATTTGCGTGTATTTCACCTAATTTAGTATTTACTAGTGAAGCAGAGGTGTTAAAAAATTAAAACTATGGTGAGACAGTGTGTGGTGTGCCGGAAAATCGACTATTTGAACCCTAACCTATCTTTTCACTGGTAAGTTGTAGTAAATAAGTTAGTCATAGGCGGGTATGTGAATCCTTTTTTCACACAATCTGAATTGGCTTGATAAGGAGAAAATTGGGTGAAATTACCACTCACATACTTACACATATTTAAGCAGATTGTAGAAAATAAACATAAGTTGCTGCACATACCTATATATAAAAAAATGTCTATGATGCTTACCTATAGGAAGCATTAAACAAGTAGTTCAGGAATTTGGATAGACTGAGAGTTTTGAGGTATTAAAAACTTCATGTGAGGCTTGCTTTGATAGGCGACTACTTACTGTACCTAATAGGTTGCTGTTGCATTTTGTATAGGTGCTAGGAATTATGTAATTTTATTCCTAGCTATAATTTACAATTTACTAGTGGTTTTACCTCATATCACAATACCTCTACTACAACACTATTATCTTCAGAAATCCTAGTTAGTAGCAAAAAATAGGTAAACAGCTAGCCACTGTTGTGTACCTATAATTTTCCAATAATTTTTTCTAGTTTTCCGGTAAGCCAAGCTCGAAGAAATAACTGGATGGAAATACCTGGATGGAAACACTTGGATTCCAACCAGATAAAAAATTACCAAAGAAGCCAGAAGTATGTTCTGATCATTTTAAAGGAAATCATTTTACACAAAGGACCAATGGAACAAAAATGTTAAGGAGAGATGCAGTTCCTTATTTCGCAATCAATGACTTAACTTTGACGATGTAACTACTTGTAATATAAATATGTATTATTTTGTAATTATTTTTATTTCATAAACCTCACAAGAATTTGTATTACCTAGAAGAGCAAAATTAATATAAACTACAATATACCTTACTTTTACTGACAATTTTGAAGTTGTTTTAAAAAATGAAAATGTGTAATATTCTCCTTTGAGCAGTAAATATTTCAATGTGATAGTTAGATAAATTGAATTTTTTTATCAGTAGTGACAAATTTTGATATTTATACTAATTTTTGTTGCACAGTTGTTTATTAAGTTTTAATTTAAAAAATCGAAAAAAAATTCCCGAATTGAGTCTATTCAATCATTTGCCCCCGCTATTTCTCCGTCTATGGTGTTTATCTGTCGGCCGCCATATTCCAACAATGGTCATATGCTTTGCCTCTTCACCGCCCCTGATCATGACAATGTTGGAGTATAAACATTTCGTATTTTATGAATGAATAGCTCTGTCTATTGTTTTTTATATGTCTGTGATCTCGGTGGATTCAAACTAAACACCTGACGTACACTGGAGGTATGTCCCAAAACAGGAACATAGAACACTCCTTGTCAAAAAAATCCTTCGGAGTCGCTGACTAACGTAATAATGAACCTCGGGCAAACCTATCGGTCGGTTTGGCATAAAAGAGGAGGAAACAGCCTATTAGATTATCTTCGAATGTGGAGCATTATTTCATTGAACTACAGTATCCAAGAGAGGATTTCTTCAAGAAGGATCTAGTGAAAATACTGTTGAGCCTGTTAAGGGCTACTGGTCCCTTCACATAAACGATACAACCAAGAGCACAGAAAGCATAAAAGCATCTCTAAGCCTCTCACTGGTGGTGCCGAACCAATAAATCTTTAACCCCTTTTAAACTAATTGAACAGATTTTTCGTACACCAGTTTTACGTAAGGTTGGCATTGAATTTCATCAATTTTGAGTATAAGTAATAAACAAATATGTTAGCGTAGAAGATTTAACACATTTCTACGGTCGTCAAATAAAAAAAATGAGGCAATAAAAACGTATGTCATCGATATATATTTTAGTGTAAACAGGACGTTTAGTACTCGAAATTCGACGGTGAAACACGGCGATAATGTCCCGTCGACGCATAACTTTGAACTATTTAAAGCTTCAAGTTACGACCTACATATACAGTTTGTCCCAGGAAAAATGGGAAAACAGTCGGGAGCAGCTTTTTTAAAGTGAAACTATTATTACATTGCCTCAAATTTTTTTGTGCATTTATCGCATGTCACGTTACGGTCACGGAGTAGGGGTAAATTGAAAGACGCTCTGCCACCATACATAGACAATGAATAGTAGGTTCACTCGGTAATAAAACATGCCGAAAAATGGTCGTTAAAGAGCACCTGTTTCGTATATAAAGGGGTTAAGGGGTAATGTTCCTGTTTTTCGAATTTAAAATATATTACTATTTTTCATAAATGTATAGGGTGTCTACGATAGTTATCAATACGGGGTGATATGTATAACCCATAACCCGGTGCGTCCATAGTTTCATAGCAATACTGCAGGATCCTTTCCACTTTTAAAATTGCTTTTTCTATAGAATTCCAATAGGAGTACCTTTTCGTTACTTTGGGTATGAGGAACAAGTTTTTTTTTTATATTTCCATTCTTTTTTATAAAGTTCTATTTGACATACACTATTTTGACTTATCTCGTACTCTTCCGACGTTTTTCCTATTAATCATGGGACACACTGTATATAAATTCAAAACTATTTGTTGTTAAAATACATACGTGTGTGTTGTTTGCAGATTTGTCATTAATATGTGTGTATGCAGGTTCTTCGACATGTGCGTGATATTTTATGTTATATTTTTAGTCACGAACTGGGAACTGGAATCTCGACCGGTTCCAGGGGAGCATGCCTTCTTCATATTGGACATTTTTATGATATACTAAATTTAATATGTAGAAGATGTGAATAGATTGTGATCAAAATGTATGTTACATTTAATATCATCATTTTTATTATAAAATTTTACAATTAATTATTCAAAATATATTATTGTTTAAAAAGGGATTGGTTTCATAAAACCAAAGTTATGGTTATAGGACCGAAACAAAAACAGTTAAACATACAATTAGACGGATTAAAAATTGAAAAGTGAGAAATTTAAATATATTTAAAACAATCTACCGTACAATATTAACATTTAGACGTGAATCTTAAGCAGTATTTTAGACTAGTTAAAGAAAGATAAATTAAGAGGTACGAAAATAAGAGAAGACCTTCACATACATTTATTGAAGACAATCTGGTCTGGTGGGGACATTTACAAGGAATGAACGACACAAGACCAGGTACCTATGGCAATCAAAAATACAAAAAAAACCTAACCATGGTAAGCATACTGCAAGGAAAGAAAACAATGGGCTAAATTTGTACATGAATAAAATTGTATCTGGACCGCCAAGGCATCTAGAAAAAATGGACCATAACTATGGTGATTGAGTTTTTGATAATACATATTTATCAATATTAAGTGTTGGTCCCTATTTTTGACACAAAATTTAAAATGGACAATCAATGATTATATTTTGATGTTGAGGACTGTAAAATAATGTTAAATATATTTGAGATCCTTTTACAGAAGCCTATATTTTTCACGCAAAATGATTGTGAATGAAGGAATAATATTACAGTCTACTAGGAATGGGATCTAGTGTATTTAACGCCCAGTAACGTTTTTTTTTGAGGATTGCGCTTTTTTGCTTATTTTGGAAATGTTACTCTTCTATTCGTACGTAAAATGCTTTTTTCAACACTCGTTACGTAATATAATATTTTGTGTTCATTTATTCTAATTTCTAATGGTTTCGCCTAACAAAATATGTCACATTCACAGGATATTTGACATACACAAGATTGAAGATCAAAAATTATTGTGGATAGGATGAAAAATCATACACGGGAGTAGAGCGTCTCTCCCTTATCTCTTGGACGTTTAGTAGGTACCTATATTATGCAACGATCATGTAAAGATGGTTATTAATACGGAAGCATCAATCGGGATTAATTCGAGTATATTAATAATCATTACATAATAGTTGCATACACTATTTTTTCTAAGAAGAAATTTTATTTTAATTCAACATTGCATTTTTTTAATTTCATCTGGCAAAGTTTTTTTAGATTTTTTTACGCTATAGGTATACTTCGGACTTTCTTTTTAAAAATGCCTGCAATTTTCGATATTTGCTAATATCAGTTTTATGTTGAGTTGGGTTTTTTAAACATAGTATTGTGTACAGAGATATGAGGATTTCAATTTGATTGAGAATTTTTCAAAGTACACTAGAAACACATTTTCAGAAAAGAATGTTACTTCTCTTGCTACCCTCCAATCCATAAATTGACTAAATTTTTCATTTACCTTTATTGATTTTGCAGATGATAAACTATTGGATACATTTTTCGACTTTTCGGCGATTTTAAGTGGTCGTGCTTGAAAACACTTCGTCGCTCTTCTTTTCAAAAATGAAAGGTTTCTACCTGTTTGACTTAATACGTAAAAAATTGAAACTGTCATAAAACCCGATTCTCTTAGAAACTGTCAAACCTTATGTAGAAAATATTTGGTCTGCCTATTTCCTTATTCAAAAAATCTATATTTATATTGGTCAATTTTTCAGTTTCATGATGAAAACCAGTGTTATAATGAGCATCATTATAAAACTGAAAATTTGCAATTAATTAACAACTTATAGTAAGGGAGTAGAAAAAAGTATGTTTATAGTTTTAAATTATGTATCCTGATAATTCTGATTCACCGTTCCATCCTTATTTGATGACGCTCTATCGACAAACGTCGATTTAAGTTAATGGATGCAAAATTTCATCTATTTCATACAACGAGATCGACATCTACTGCCACTACTTCCAATATGTTATTACAAGAAATTTGTACCGTTTTTCCAATCACATCATTATCGAAGATTTCAACAGTTTTTAACAATCATAAATACATCATAAAAATTTTTATGATCGCTAATATCCTCTTAAACACCACCTTGGACAATAAATCAGATCAACCTGTAATTGACTTGCGCAATCAAGAATCTAACGACCGGGATATTATACCAGCCAGATAGTTTAAAGATGGCCGGACCCTACGCGAAGAAATAAAAGAATTTGAAGCCAGGACGTGAGCTTGCCATGTTGCCGTTTAAAACAATATTATAATTCTTCTAATAACAATGCTTGTGTTGAATTTGAAAAACAATAGTGTGTAGAAGCAAGATTGAAGACACGTAGGCAAGTATATAAAATTTATTAAAAACGGCACAAATGCTTTGAATCGAATACATTTTTTTTTTCAAAATGGGAAACAGCGAGGGAAGTAGTGGAAAAAATGCCTTTATATTAATATTAAAAAGCGTAATTATTAAGGGAACTTTTACAATACCACCTAAATAATTAATTTGTTTATAACAATTATTTGAACAAATGGATTATTGAATATAAAAAATAATTTTTATTATAATAGTCCAAAATTTTCAACCTCTCCAAAGGGACTTCTTTTTATAACTTTTTAGTAAAAGAGAAATTGTTTAAAACTTTTACAATTTCTCATGCTCATTCTCTACTTTTTCTAAAACTTCAAGTTTAAATTACGAATCGAAATAACGTTCCGTGAACTTGTCTTATTGACTATCCGACATGATAATCCTTACAGAAGATAAAGGAAAAAGTGATGGTTCAAAATTACTTTCAATAAAAAAAATAGTAAAGCGACTTTTGATCTACATTCCTATTTTTTGCACTGTATAAAATATACGAATATGTTCTGATATTATTGACAATATCAATAAATTTGACAACGTTGGAAACTTTTTCTTCTAGTGCAGTCAATGGTCTACCGGCAGTAACAAGTTCTGAAGATAGTTTAGAGATGGACTTTCAATGTTTATGTTTTTAAATATTAGTTATAAATATAAATCTAATTTACAAACAACAGTCAATAAGAGCTCTCAATTATATCTATTTATTTCAGCAGTTTTCAATTTTAAAAAAATGTTTATTCTTGTCCGCTATCCAATGTTTCCATACCAGAAGAAATCATTTTATTTCTCTCCTTCCTCCTTCTATTATACTAAAAAGCTTAAACCTCGTAAAAAGTCCTAGATAGAATATATTTCTTTGTTTTATGACAAGACGAGATTTGCTAATACTCCTTAGGGAAAACTTTCTGACGTGATATCGTACTGCTTCCTCTACAGCTCTCTTGTTATTTTCCCTTGCATGGTCATGTAGTATGTTCTCATGCTTAGCATATTCTTTGGTTGAGTCTTCGATCACCATACAAAAGAAGTGGACCTTGTTGTATAGCCAATACAACATGTCAGGTTTTAGCCCCCATTTTTCACAAAGGAACTTCTGAGCGCCGCTATTGTGGTCCCCGCTTTCCTTATTACTTTTTCTAAATGTTGGTTGCAGGTAAATTTTGAATCACTTAATAAACCACTTAACCTTTCCCTTAATTTCCCCAACTTCACCATAGTCTTCGAGGTCCTAGTATCTCCCTTTTTTCCTACTAGTATATTATGCCAACCAAACAATTTAATTCGCTTAAAACTTCATTATATTTGAACTAATGTTCAATTTAAACTTGTGTCGCGTTTTGCTAACACAGCGGTCTCATAAAATTTTTAATTTATACAGTGCATTAATTCGGAATTTTTAGGATATTGACAACAGTTTTAGAAAATGTTTACATGGATATTCATTCACAACAATAACACCCGAACTGTCTTCTAGGTAAATAGGTTTAATAAGGGAGAATGGTTGCTATTCGGTCGTTAGGAAGATTACCTAAATATTTGTTTTTATTTATCAACAAGTCCTAAAACATTTAATTCAAAAGATTTAGGTTTTACACGTAAAATTTCAAAATTTTAGTGGAAAGTGTGTTAGGTTTGTGTTGTGAAATTCTAGTTTGAAATTTTTAAAAGTTCTACCGATATAAATTTTATCACAGTTGTCACTACCACATTCCAATTTATAAATTCCTGATTTGTTTGATTTTGAAGATTTAGATTTGGATAAATTGTAATCGGTCTTAAAGCAAATATTCATATCTAAACATTCTATAAATGATTTAGTTTTTAAATATGTTATGCTTTTAAATTGATTATTTTTATCAGAAGGAATAACTTGTTCTAAAGTCTGGTTTAGTATCTTTTGATTTGTTCTTGTTAATTAAATTTGGATAATAATTATTATTAACTGCTTTTGTTTTATATTTAGTTCTTTGTCGTTATTGTAACTGTTAAAGTATTCGTATCATACTATTAAAAGCTGCTAATTTATGGGTGGATCGAATTATTATGGATGAAAATGTCTGTAAGTGATGGTGTATGAAATATTATTATTTAAATTAAAAACTATAAGGTCTAATAAGTTTATAGAATTATTTTTTCAAATTCTAAGGTAAATTTGATATTGTTATAAATTGAGTTAATGTAAGTAATGAAGCTGTCAAATTTCTATTTGTGCATATCGGTGCCATTACTGTCATTGTGTGAGAATATTATTTACACCACTGAAAAATAAATACTTTTAATAACGAATAAACGCCCACGTCCACGCCTCGATCTTTTATGGGATTTTTTATGTAAAATGTCCAAAACACCATATTATATTCAAGTACTTTTTTATTTTTAGAATTGTTGTAGGATTATCCGCTCCAAAATAACGGTTACAATATATAACCACCTTCGAAAAGTTCATCGCCCTCCGGGGTCCACGGTCTTAGCATTCAAGTTCGTTCGTCTGCATGAAGTCTACTTGATGTCAAGAAACTAGAAGAAGCTCCTCCGGAGTGTCACCCTCCTCCCTCTGGTGTAGGAGGTGGCTGTGATGCAGTAAGTCCGCAAGGAAGGAAAACACAAAGAAGAAAGACAAAAAAGAAAAGGAAATGGTGTGAACGGCCTTTGTAGTGAGCAGCTTGTCTTCAGCCACTGGGGTCATTTATACTCAGATGAGATTTTCTTAAGAGAGACTAGATATATACTATTATTACTCGCATTTTTTTCATTGGTACTATGAAGTACTATCTAGACAACTCGCGAAAATTGATCAAACATTATATAATTAATAAAATAAAATAGGTAATTATAAAATTAAGTGTACTTAAAAAAGTTATAAAAATGCTAAAAATTTTGTAATGTAAAAAATAAACTTTTGAATTTAATATATATGTTTCCCAAAATCCCGACAAGTACGCCCGTCATTATGTAAAGATCCCTCCCTTGTTTTGGAATTGTCATACATATGCTTAGCAACCACCTCAATAACTATAAATGTCCATTTTGTTGTTTTCTTTTTTAAGATCTAAGATCCAATACAAAATAGAATTAAAACTATCTTGGACCAATTTAGTACTCTTCAAATTGCGAACCTTCTTTTTTAGAAGTCGTTTAAAAACAGGCGGAAAAGTAGAACAGAACAATAAGCTTCAAAAAATTTCCATTGATTATCTATTAGCCGAATTTCTTACAAATGACAGTTTGGGAAGAAACTTAAAAATAGAATATGTGTTGACAGCTAAAACGCCACCGAAACGTTGAAAATGAAAATCTTCAAAAAATATTGTACTTCTTTGCAAAAATTAATTTAAAAACGGAATATTTCAGAGGAAAACTGGAAATTAAGAAATCCTAAATGTTTGTAGCTTTCACTACAGATACGTCACAAACCTGAAGATGAAGTTAGCCACTTTCTGATTATATGTTTTATGAACAAATAGCCAGTTACAAAAAGGCAAGTCGAATTTGAAGTTTGAAGAACTGTCAAAGTCTATAATACAGTATCCGCCAAAATAAACAGTACCGAAAATAGAAATAAAAATTAATTTTTAATTTCTGTAATGTAAGTGTTCAAAATGTTCACCATTTCGACGCAAACAAGCTTCATATCGGTTTTGTAAGTCAATAAACATATTTATAAAAAGTGGTTGATGTAAAAAATGATGCCGAAAAATATTTTGTATTATTTCCCGTAGTTCGGCAATATTCGCCGGCGGATTTTCCGAGTGAAATATTTTGTCCTTTATTATGCCCCAAATGTATACGTCAGGTGGCGTCAGATCAGGTGAATGAGAAGGATATTCGAAGTCTGTTCCCCGAAAAATTATTCTATTATCGAAATGCTGATGGAGTAAGTCTAAGGTGCGCACAGCTGTATGGCTCGTTGCACCATCTTGTTGGAACCATTGTGTGCGAAACTGTAGATTTCGTGCACGGCAAAAGTAATTTAGATCTCTCACAAAAGGTATAATAATTTTCTCTCTATAACGCTCTTGGTTGACAGTAAGTGGATTCTGATTATCATCTTCAACGAAATAAGGACCAATCATTCCATGACCAGATACCGCGCACCAAACGGTAACTCGAAGACTGTGGAGTGGTTTCTCTACAATGACATCAGGACGTTCAAATCCAAGGAATATGGTTGCTTGTCGATTAATATAGCCGCTAAGATGAACGTGACTCTTGTCTGAAAACCATATGTTTTCCAAAAATTCGGGATCTTCGTAAATTAAACTCAACATGCGACCACAGTAAACTTCTCTTGCACGTTTGTCCGCAGCATTTGTCCAACTTGAATACGGTATGGATAACCACCAATTGATTTGAACATCCGACGTAAAGACGTTTCACTAATGTTGAGTTTACATGCAGTTCTTACAAGACTTCTTTGAGGTGATTGCATAACTTGGTTAAAAACACGTCCTTCATTTTCGTTACTGCATACTGTTTTTCGACGACCTGAAGAACCTTTACGTTGACACAATACACTACCAGTGCGACGAAATTTTTCAACAACAGCTAACATCACACTTTTACTAGGAGCTGCTTTATTAAATTTTTGTTGATATTTTATTGACACCTGTTCTAAGCTTGGACCATTATTACGACCTTTTCCGTATGAACGAAAATAATGCTCTACCAAAAAAACTTTTTCTTCCGTTGTTAGAACCATTTTTTAATCAAATTTAACTGCAGCGTACTATTAATATATCAACTAATGACAATTAAGTCAAATATGACAAATCCATATACAAACAACTTCACAGCACTCTCTGTTTTGGGTACGGTTTATTTTGGCGGATACCTACCATATATATGAGTGTTTTTTTATAAGAATTTGACGTTTCAAAATGGAGCGAAAAGTGAATTTGATAAGTTTTTGGGAGGTACACTGACATTTGAATGTTTGAAATATATATTTGTATGGTTGTAGTTTACAAAATGGCTGGAAAATTAAGAAATTCATTACAATTCTGCTGTAATTTTTACTAAAAAAAAGTATATTCCAATAATTTTTTAATGGCCCTGGTATAAGCCTCATAAAATGAAAGTCAAATAATAATAATAATTAATTTGGTGATATGTATTTAATAATAAATGTTTCTTTATGTTAATTTATGGGCTTTTTTCCGCATGCTAGTAGAAAAAATAGGGTACCTAACACATGCGTAAAGTGCCTTTTCCGCACGCGATTGCTGGTCTAACTCCGCTAAAGCGTCGTACGGCGATCTGTAATAGCGTGCGGTAAAGTATCACTTTCCGCTCTAGTTAGGTAATCTACTAATTTAGCTAAGTTTAGTTAACGAAGACTGATGATGGTAAAAGTGAAATTTATAAAATAATAAAACAATATAAATCGGAAGTGGATTTAAACAACTCTCAAGTCATTCACGCAATACAACATAAGTATAACCTGAACTACATCACGATTTAATGAAAAAAGAAGATAGAATTGTGGTGTGTGAGAATGAAAACATTAAAAATAATTGATTCCCCCAATATGATTTTGTCCACCTCTAACCATCAAAATTGAGAAAACATATTTTTGTTCAAAATGTTCAACACTCCATTTATGAATATACCTTAAAGAATGAGAAATTGTTTGAAAATCTCTTGATTTTACGAGGATGTATCATTTCTCACGTACCTCGTATGTTTTCGTTATTCCTTTTATGAAAATTTCATCTCATTTTTCCTGTTGTGAGATCTACCTAAATTTTTATTTGTTAATATATTCCTCCGACGCTACCACTGCTTCGCACATTCACCTCCCAATTGCTACTGTTGCAATGAAAATGATGCACAGGTCGTTTAACAAAAAAAAAGTAGTTCGATAAATCTCCGCTTGTGCTAACGATTTAATGGCAAAAACAGAAACAAAAAAAATAATAAATAAACAAAAGTACCAATGTGAATGTGTACGGAAAACGGGAATTGCTTTGTTTTCTGTTTGTTATCTTTTTTTCCTCTTTTTTGTGCCGTGGATGGATATTCATGATGGAATTAGTCACGAACTTTTGTTGTAAATAACGGCAACGTTTCTTGTATTGCGTTGTTTAAGCGAAATAAGGATCGGTATACCTTTATGGAATATTTAATGAAGGTTGTTTCTATTGTAGGTACTCGTGTATGTTGAAATATGAATTTTTTAATTTATGAAATTCTTGGATTTGGTCGTTTAATTTAAAAATAAGTGAAATTTTCTGGTGAAAAAAAAATTCAATAGTATGGAAGAGACATCACGGTATCTCTAGTATAGATGTCGGGGCATGAGGTGAAGCATAGTTTGTTCAGTATAAATACCGTCCCACTTGACCAAATTGCCCACAGCAGAGACGGTGGCAAGTGAAATTTTCTGGTAAAAAAACTGTAAAGAATCCCTTAATAATTTGGCAAGAGACAACACCTCTAGTGGGTGCCAGGGCATGAGAAAATGTATACTTTTTAACTATAAATACAGTTGCCAGATTGCCCTCTGCTAAGACATTGGCTGGTATTATGTCATTCGTCAATCAGTATGTCTTGACAGTTTAAACCTAATAAATATTTGAATTTATGGGTTGGGATATCTTCACCACGTCTAACTTGTGGCCATATTCTCCGTATGCAATTAAGCGAAGCTTAGAGCTTAAGCCAGTTTTCAAGGCACATTTGGTATGCGCCGTACGTTCAGCTCACTTTAAGCCTGGTTTAAGTTAAGCACTCAAAATTGAGGACTTATCTTGTTAAGCCAGATATTTTGACATTATATAACCTAAGTTTCTTGTATCTTCTATATATGCCGGTGCCAGATGACAAATTAAATTCGTTTTCGATTAATTGCCAGGCCATATTTGTTTGAGTAGAAGATCCAATCCAATAAACATGCGTATTTATTGGCAATTAAATTCATCAATTGCAGTTTTTCAGTACTTGTAAAATTCGGTACCCGTCTCACCTTAACTTTTTCATCAAAAATTGAATCCATGATTAATAATAATTAAAAAATGCGTTCTTTTGAAACTCGTAGAAAACGAAATTGACATTTTTTGACATTTTCTAGATTAGGTTGACTTTACGTTTCAAGATTTTTAAGGTGTTGCCAAATTTATGTATGGCTTAACAAAGCATCATTTATTTATCTACGGTGCATGATAACATATTTTAAGTCGAGCTTTACATTTCAGCCTGGCTTAACTAATTGCAGCTTAAGCTTGGAACGGAGAATATGGCCATTTAGAGATGTAATTCAATATCTGTCATGGCATATAGCCAAAGAAGTAGTTGTTGCTTCTTAGTGAACGGTCTGCTCTTTGAAAAGTAATTTTCAAAAGCTTTGTAAGGCGTTATAATAGTATATAACTATTAACTTTGACATAATATATTTATTATTTCGATAGTACTAACCACAATTTTTCATTTAATGTCAATGATGTTTTTATTTCCGTGAATAGTTATTGCGAAATGTTTTCAATCATTGCTAATACGCATACTTGTCCCAGATTTATACAAATAGAAAAATGTTGTACCCTACATATCTTCTAATGCGTTGAATTAATAGCATTTTTGTATACAGCGCGGCTGGCCTCTAACGTTTCGGTCTCTAAAAGCGACGCTGTGAAATTTTTGAAAAAAATAACCGCCTTATAGGACAGTACCTACACAATGTAAAATTTTCGAAATCTTGATTGTGATTTATTACTTCAGTACCTATATAAATCCTATCAAGTTGTCAATTCCTGGCACCTTGGCCTTTGGGTTTTTTGTGCACTTGGTTGTAACGAAAATGTATTTCAGCCTCTAATTTATAGCCAAAAAAACAGCCGCCATTGAATATTTGGAGAGTATTCGATAATGAACAGCCAAATAGAATAAATTTGATTTCAAGCTGGTCTGTGATTAATCCTAATCAAAATATCACAATAATGAACCGTTTAAATGTATTACAAACGTTAACCTTAATCTTTGACTTGAAAAATTTGATTTGTTGATGTTTAGAATACGCGCAAGCGGGAGAAATTACAGCATTCAAAATAGGATGCAGACGTACCTTTCGTATCGGCAATGTGTTTTACGTCTTTTTCTATTGTCCAACTGACAGTTCTCGTCAGGTCTGTACTTTGTTGTTTACGGTCAATTATTATTTATGAGCAGTGAATATTAATCTTATTGTTATATTTATTTGAATAATACAAAAATATGCGTAGATACACGGAAAAATATCAGCATTTTGATAGTGCTCAAGTATTTTCAGTTAGAAAAAGAAGCTGGTTCAAAGTAACAGCATTTATAGCAAGTTTAATTTCCTACATAAGCTTTAGGTACTCATTTTATTTAAAAAACAATTTAATCGTGTTATTTATGTGGAAAATCGAATTTTTGAATGAGCGAAACCTCCAATTCATTTAAATTTTTTTTCAAAGGGAATCTTTTTTTCTATCAATTATCAGATTTTAGTCCAGTAACTGAAGACCTGAAAATAGGCAAACCTATCAAAATATTTGTCCAATAATTTTTTTTGGCTTGATTTGTAGGTCTTGCCATTATCTCCCGAAATATGCAATTTGGACAATTTTTGTTTGGATAAAAAGTGAAGGTCGTTAAATTATCTACAAAAATGGTCCCTATCATTTTTTTCCAGAATGCAATAGTTTTCGAGATAATCGCATCCAAACGTCCCCTCGCTTACGCGGCTGCACTACCTCAATAAATGCTACCGTCTATAAAATTAACTTGTAAACCAAATTCTTCCATAACTCGGTCAAAAATTAATATTTTTCGATGATTTAAAGTTCATTGTAATGGGAATATCCGTAGGTATCAATATGTGAACCTTAAACCCCGTTCTCGCCCGTCGAGGACATTGCAAAAAGTGGCCAATGTTATTTTTCCCCAATATTTTGGCCTCTTCCATTAAATCATTGACATTTTATTTATTTTAAATGGTTTATTATCCCTTGTTTTTTCAAATGAAGTCTGGGGAGGTCCTGAATGCTCCTAGAAAATTTTTTTCAGTGTCTTTGTGGCGTTTCAATAAAAAGTTTATTTATTTATTTGCATTTTTCAATCGTTTTCGGAGTTCTCACAAATCTTTCAAATTTTCCCGGTGGAAAATGAGTGCATTGTATTCCGAATAAATATATTGGTTCAGAGAGTAGGCATAGTAAGCTTTCAAATGGTGTGCATTTAATAACAAAATGATTGAACATTAGTTCTTTATTTTCGCTTGTTTACAAGATTTGTGAGAACTCCGAAAACGACTGAAAAATGCAAATAAATAAATAAACTTTTCATTGAAACGCCACAAAGATACTGAAAAAAAATTTCCAGGAACATTCAGGACCTCCCCAGACCCCATTTGAAAAAACAAGGGATAATAAACCATTTAAAATAAATAAAATGTCAATGATTTAATGGAAGAGACCAAAATATTGGGGGAAAATAACATTGGCCACTTTTTGCAATGTCCTCGACGGGCGAGAACGGGGTTTAAGGTACACATATTGATACCTACGGATATTCCCATTACAATGAACTTTAAATCATCGAAAAATATTGATTTTTGACCGAGTTATGGAACAATTTGTCCGCCGGTTTACAAGTTAATTTTATAGACGGTAGCATTTATAGAGGTAGTGCAGCTGCGTAAGCGAGGGGACGTTTGGATGCGATTATCTCGAAAACTATTGCATTTTGAAAAAAATGATAGAGACCATTTTTGTAGATAATTTAACGACCTTCACTTTTTATCTGAACAGAAATTTTCCAAATTGCATATTTCGGGAGATAATGGCGGGAAACCGTTTTTGGGGGGATGGGCCATTTTGGACCCTTAGCCAAGGCGCAATCTTGGAGAACTTTTTCTCCCTTTGAAGTACCTACTAATCAAGCCAAAAAAAATTATTGGACAAATACATTGATAAGTTTGCCCCTTCAGTTACTGGACTATTTTCAGTTAGAATCGATTTAATAAATTCAATATATTTTTTAAATTGCTGATTTTCAACTTTACTACTAAAGAATATTAGATGGTGTGAATAGTTGTGAAATAAAATAGAAATCTTAATTATAATCCATTTTCTAACCTTTTAAAGGAAGCATTGTGGACGCGTAGAGTTGTATCTATCTTACCTGTAACAAATAAAGAACAAATTATTAAAAGCGTGATTCCTTGGTCCAATCTACTTAAAATTGTGCATAAACATTCTTCAGCAGAATTGATGGAAGACTTGTTTCGTATTTTATTGAAACTCATCGTCTAAAGGCGTTAAAAACGAAACAAATAAATGGATCCCTTAAAAATGTTATCGTGAACCTATGATCGAAGGAAATTTTTACAAATAACTGAGCCCCTTTAAAAATTTTATCGTACGCCCACGCTGGATGAAGATTTTTGTTACTAAATGGATCCTTCATAAAAACTTTATCATACGGTCATTCTAGATGGAAAAATTGATCCCTTATAGAAATTTGATCCTACGCCCATGCTAGATATAACACATATAATGAGTATACCTACATACAGTGTGGAACAGCCAAATGGAATAAAAAACATTGATGTCAATAAAGGAAATGTTCAAGGTGCTCGCCGCGAACGTCTTGGCAACTTTCTAATCTGGTATAGAAATGTCGTATAACTTTACTCAACATCTCAGGCGTGACCTAATCGCAAGGGTGATTCGTCTTTTTAAGTCATCTAAGTTAAGGGGTTTAGTTTAGTAGACAATATTTTTGAAAATGTCCCCACAAAAAGTAGCCTAATGGCGTCAGATCAGGAGATCGTGCTGGCCAGTCTATCGATCCGCGTTTCCCTATCCACCGGTTTGGAAAAAATTGGTTCAGGTACTGCCGCACATTGATTTGGTAATGGGGCGACGCTCCATCTTGCTGAAACTATATTGTATTGGCATGAACTTTCCAACAATTCCTGTCCAAACATTAACTTTTTCAGGATATTGCGAACGTTTTTCTCTCATCCAGTGAGGATTCTCATTACACTAATAGCGACAATTTTGACGATTAACATGACCATGAAATGTGAATGTGCTCTCATCAGAAAACAAAACATCTATTTGGATCATATTGTTATCCCAACATTGCCATAATTTGTTCACAAAAATACGTGCTCCCATTAAAATCGTCTTCCATGAGCTCCTGAGTTGGCATCATTTTTTATAGAGATACATTTGTTTTACTTTCCTTCAATACTCGAAAAAATTATGTGTGGCTAACGTCTCGACCAGAAAAAATTATGTGGGTTTTCTTGAGACTCAAGCATAATATCCAAATTCGTATCATCACATGTTCACATGTTCACCTAGATCCCACGTTAAGTAAAAGGCAATTAGCATATTATGTTACTAAATCGAACCAGCATTCAAACTATTTTGAAGAACAAATTTTATCCGTATAATTTAGTGCAGGAATTTAATGGATAAATGATCATTATAACCGCCGTTAGTAATTTTGCGACATAATGAGTGGAGAACAACGAACGATCCACAGTTTATTTTTAATATCTGTTTCTCCCATGAGTGCAGCTTTTAATGAACGGTACTGGAAATCGTGATAATTGCAGCTACTAGTCAGATTTAAATCCAAGCATTTTCCAGGCGCGTGCATGCACAGTGAAAACGGGCGGTCACCGGCTGGTAGGTCCATAATTTTCACCTGGTAATTTGACTGGCGAAATGTAATTACAATTAATGGAAGATGCTATTGATCCTACCTTGATGGATATTATTGAAAATGACCAACAGTATTGAGAAGATAATTTAATGTTTCAATAGGACAGTGCTCCTCCGCATTATGCTTTGATTGTTTGTCAGTATCTAGACTAGACCAACATTTTCCACGGCACTGGATTGGAAGAAGGCTTGCGAATGGCCTCCACGGTCATCAGATTTGTCGCCCCTTGATTTTTTTGTGAAAACACCTCAAGAGTAAAATAATCTACAAAACAACCAACCCCTTTAAAATATTTGTTTCAAAGAATTGTCGACGAGTGCCATCGAACACCCCGGAAATTATTCGGAATGTGCGAGAACGTTTTCAACTAAATTTTCATTATTGCATGGACGCAGGTGGTCATAAATTTGAACATTTAATTTAACTAAGAAGTAAGTAAACAACTAAACATAATTTAAGCTTTAAAATGAAAATATAAGGCTAGGGGGTGAAAGTACCGAAGTCAATAATTCCCCCTTTGATCCAAAGTCCACAAGTCTCGTTTTTTTTAAGTGGACGTAGTTTGTAATATTGGCTCTGTTTCGTTTTCATCCGGCCATCCTGTATATCTACACCCAAAGAGAGCAACGAGATAATTTTCCCTAAAAATCAATATGGTCGCAAGGTATCGGCAACCCCGTGCGACACCCTGACATACCTTACGACCAGCCGGTCTGACCCAGCAACTCACACAACACGCCGCGTCGCGTCGTTGTTTATCGATCTCGTCACCGGCGGCGACGTAGGCGGCGAGCGAAATCCACGCGCTCCTGCCAAATCATCCTATAAAACTACCGATTTAAGGAATCTTTATAATTATTAAAATTAAAATATTTTGTATTATAATACTTGAAGATTTTTTATGGTAGTTCGAAGATGATATTTTAAATAAAGAATATATCAATGGGACCCATTCTTTTGACGGTGGGTTTAAGAAAATTGCATAACCGATACTCCATGGCATAGTTTTTAAAACAAAGACCGTTGGGAAACTTATTTCCCAATACAAAGAGGAGCTGAATGGCCGTTTCCGTTAGATGTTAATTATTATATTAATAATTATGTATATAAATTTACGTGAGCTATAAACAATCAACTTTGATATTTGTTGATAGTAATGAACAGATTGTATACAATTTTTTACATAAATTACTTTAAAGTGCCTACAAACGAAATATACATGTGAATATGTTCCAACACTCCTGGAAGGGATTGAAAAAAAAAATAAGGTGATTTTTTGGAATTATGCAAAAACCGTTGTAGTTAAAGAAAAAAGTTTCAATCAAAAATTGTAGATTTAAATTTTACACGCAGAAACGGTTGTTATAATTTTTTTCCCCAAATGACATTAGGTGGCTAAAAGTTGGTGGTTTTTTGAACTTCAGAAAATTATAACTTGTAAAAAAATATTTGCAAATTTCATTTCAGAAATTTTTTTTACAAATTATTAAACAAATAAAATTATTTATACCTCGTTGAGAATGAAAGGTGAAGTAAATTTTCACGTGTTAATGTACAATTTATAAAAAAACAAAAAATAATTTGTGAAAAAATTAAATTCACATGATAGGGTAGTATTAATTTGATATTATCAATTCCAAATTGTTAAAACAAAAATAAAAAAATAATTATTGTCTCTGAAATCAAAGTTTACGGTGTTTTAAATTAATTTTCACATATTTTTATTGGAAAAATGTATGAAAAAAATTATATCTTAAAATTTATCTTTTATCTTTTATACATTTTCACTATATAAATTTTGTTCGTTGAATATTAATCTTTATATTGCATGAGTATCAAATTTTATTTTGAAAAAATAAAGAAGATTCCTACCCGAATCTATAAAAATTGCTATTTTCGTTTCCCCAACATTTCAACGAAAACCCAATTAAAATTACTCCAGTTTTATCAAAGTTACAGTATTTAATATATATATTTTCTTGTAAATTCAAGCTTCCTAAAATTTACAAAATAATGAAAAGTGCCGTATTTCATAATTAGGAAAAATTAATTATCCGAACAGACCTCCTAAATAACAGTTTCCATCCTTCGAAAAATTGTTTCAATGCCACCTTATTATATATAATATATTTTTTATTGAGATACTTGGTTTTTTTTTAGAATATAATATTTATATTATATGACACCTTCCTCTTCAAAACGAGTTTTTTCCGGACAAACCATTGCTCAGACGAAAGAATTTTGGATTTTTTTTTCCAATTTGGGAAATCGATAGACTGGTAAACTTTTTTTATATTAATCTGCATACTTTAAGGTACTTAGGAAAAAAAAATCAGCCGTATTGCTAATTACTTGTAGTTGTTACCCCTATCGTCCGGCCTAAAATACCGGCATGCGGATCTGGTTCCCACTAACGAAAAAGAAGATCTACTCAATCCTCTAGCTTTTTTCACTGTTTCATTTTAATTTAATGTACAAAAAATATTATTAATGAAGATATTAAGAGAAATGGGAATGTATGACAGTAACTAAGAATAACTGATATACATAGTAGTCCAAAAGTCTGAAAACGGACAATTATCTAGTAAATTGCTAGCCCTAATTTTACAAAATTTGGGGTACACCTATTTTGGGATACGTATATTCCAGATTTGATATTTATAATGTTGCCAGATTTGCAGTTTCTTTTATATTATTAGTAACTTTGTTTTTTAAATTCATCACCCTGTATATTCAGTCATTAGGTATTGGAATCTACTATTCAATACGAGTACAACCATCTATGTAACACGATTTTGTTTAAAATAGAAGGTCTTGAATACATAAAACAATGCAAAATATGTAGATTTGAAGAAATTTAAATGTAGAATGCTGTGATTTTGTTAATTGAGCCATTCTTTATAGAAGGAAATTAAACGTCAGATAAATATGAACTTCTACTTAGAAATGAAATGAGAAACTTGTTTGGAGACAATTTTAATCAGATATGATTTCAGCAAGCTGGAGCTCCAGCTCATTTTGGTGTAAAGGTTCAGCGTTATTTAGATGAGGTATTTCCTGGACGATGGATTGGTAGACGAGGTAGAATTGAATGGTGCCCACGTTCACCTGATTTCAATCTTAAAGATTATTTTTATTGGGGATACTTGAAAAATTCAGTTTACAAATAGGCAATACCAAACTTTTGTTTTATGTATTTTAGACCTTCCAGACTACATAAAATCATAGGTGTTACATATAGTTGAACTCGTATTAAATAAGAGATAATGACTAAAAATACGGGGTAATGAATTTGAAAAACCAAAGTTACTAATAATACAAGATGAACGGCAAATCTGGCAACATTGCAAATATCAAATATGGTATTTAGGTACGTATCCTAAAGTAGGTGTAGGTACCCCTAATTTTGTAAAATTGGGACTAACAATTTACGAGATAATTTCCAGAGTTTTGGGCCACTCTGTATAACGATTTGAAATAATACAGGGATTCTAAAAAGAAATCACTTTCCTTATTATAATTGTGATTATATTTATTACAGTAAAAATATAAATACATAAAATGACAATCCGCCATCTTTTGAGAATTCATTTGACATTTTGCATATCGTTCGAACTTCCATTGTATCCACTAATTTTGCATCGTTTATGTAGTATTAGCTATAGAGTTTATGACTACCCAAGTAGCACGAAACGGTTTTATTCAGTATTACAAGGATGCTTCGAAACTATAGGACACAACTGTGAATAAAACCAATTGGTTTTAAAATAATTCTTACGATTGTCACAAAACCGCCTTCAGCATGAGAGAGGTCTTTAAAACCATAAATAAAAACCCCTATTAATCACTATTACCCAGAAAAATATATCGAAATTACTCTCTCAATTTATTGATTTGTGTTTTTACGGTGGCCTAAATGTTTCCATTGGTCATAGCTTCTTCTGTTTCGAGAAAATAAAATGGCCGGAAATTAAATAAAACGATTTAGTCGATCATAAAGCAACTATAAGATCAAAGGGTTTTAATGTATTTGCATTTTATACCAAGAGCACATATTCAGTAACAAAGCAAAGTGCGATGTGATTAAAACTGTTTTACCTTAATATGGTTTGTGGTAAATGTCCTTCGGTTCAAAGTAAACATAACCTGAAAGTAAATCGCACTATTTCCCTTCTTTATTTTATTATAAAATGGCCATACATTATGCTTATGTCTTCCATAGTAACTGTTAATATATTTTCTACAAGTTTATTGATCGCTTTAATTCTTATATTAAATTAAAATTGTGCTTTATTGAACTGGGTACACCACTGTTCGGCCTTTAAAAAAATGACGTGGCTTTTATTTCTGACAAACAACGGATGGGGATGATTTTAGTTTTATTTTTGACAACACGAAGTGCAGTTAGCTTTGGCGAAGACCAAAATGATTCAATCTAGACTGAATCTAGACAGTTTTAATGCACCTTTATCACGGCATTTGAGAAAGTGAGATAGTTTTAATGTGTTCTATTTACTGACAAAACAATCTGAAAGTTAAACAGGTTTAAAGACAGGTTTTAATAGTTACTTTAGGAGCATATTTAAAAGCTATTTTCAAACTATAACGTCATTACGTAGAGCTTAATAAAACCAAACAATCTGCAAGTTGTAGTAGGTAGGTAACTAGTTTTAAATTTGCTTCAAACCAAGCCATTTCAAAACCATGCACAATAAGGCAAATACTATTTTAATACTAAGTTATTTTATAATACATATTTATAATTCCGAATCAAAACCAGTGTTAAATGCTAAACAGTTTTTAAGTGCTGGTAGGATATTTACAAGGTAACCTTAAGACCAGTGTATTTTTAGTTAGGTACCATAATACAACTGTTTTAAAAACTCAATTAAATCCAAAATGTTTTTATTGTGTTACTTGGGTGGGACACAAAATAATTCAAATTATTCATCAAAATAAACTTTTAATTTGCGAATATTTATGAAGTATTTACAGATGTCTGATGTCACAGACAGGCGCCTATACTATTCTTGCGTTTTGGCGCAGTAAAGGACCCCGCGCTTTTTCTTATGACAAAGTGGCGTTCCGTCAAATGTAATAAATTTTGGATATTATGTTGTACTCGAGTTCTTGACCAAAAGTGTCCATGGGACCAATTTAATCCTATGACTAGTTTCCGATATACAGGGTATTAAAGTTGAAAAATCCTTGTTTTTCGTGACCACGTAATTTTATTATTAACAAATAAATATGCATTATTAATTGATAGTATCATTAATATGTTCTAGTTTATCGTAAATTTACACATAAATAGTTCAAAATGTCAAAATATACAGGGTTGGACTCAATTATACAAGGACGAATTTTTGGAATTCTAAGAAATTCTTATATTGAATAAAAATAAGGTCAGAAATAAAAAGTTACTTCATATTCAATGTTCTGGCATCAAATATACTAGTTCTAGAGGTATTCCATACAGGGTGATTCTTAATGCAACCTGAAATTAGTTTTTTTCTGTATGAAATAAATAAATTACACCATGTATTTTAAAAGTAGTTTTTGATGTTTAAAACGTATTGGTTACCTAGATATTAGTACTTTTATTAAAATACAGGGTGATTTGCACCACATACATCTTGTTATTAAACCGACAAAAATTAGAGAAAATACACTTTTTCTGAATCACCCTGTATTTTATAATTAGATCCGTCAAAATGTTCAATTTATTTTGTTTTGTAATAAACTAAAATAGTAAATGAGCTGAAAAGATTTCATAATCTTACTATGATCAGTTTTTCAGAAACAGGGTCCCGAGGGTAGAGTACTCAGCAGAATAGGGATAGTGAAGATACATACCGAAGTGTACCGAACCATTGATAAAAAAATGAATAAATTACAAGTATTTAATTATCCTGTAGGCATGTACTACAGTATCTTCTGTAAGTTTCTTGTGGCATTACTTATTCTTTTTTCTCTTATTCTTTTGGGAACCACAATATTGTTTTTTATTTTTTTATTAGACGTTTCGGTAGCGTTCCAGCTACCGTTGTCAAGATTAACTAGTAATAAAATTAATAAAATAATTTTTGGTCCCTATCTGACACAACGAAAAAATGTGACAACTAGACAATCAATAATATTTTGAAGTTTAAGACTACAAAACTTTGTTGTCAAATTTTATTAAGGTCCATTCATAGTAGATCACACCTGTGGTAAAATGTGAAATAAAATATTTTATTTTATGACATTCTAACGATATGATAGTCTGCTAGAAATGGAATCCAGTGAAGTGCACGTTCCAGGAAAAATAGAAAGAAGAATAGCCTGGAGCATGGAGAAATATCCTCTACGGCCTACAGTTTTGGCATTTTGACTTTAGTTTTATGGTCTAGTTTCGATATGTCTGTCTGGTGTATTTGTTATTTTGTTCCCAGTATCGAATTTTTATTTTATTTGTTCCTGTCTGAATGGATAGACGAACCATAAACTTTTCCAATGAGGAAATTGAATCTCTTCTATCATTGGTGTAGTTCTGTTTCGTTCCACAAAGTGAAATGGTCCAGCCGATTCCTAAATATCCTATGTCGCTGAGGGCAACAATATTCATAGCAACTTCTTCGTCGTCGGTTGAAAGTTCCTCAAAATTATCTTGGAAATCGTTTGTTAATATTGCAAAATTCAAAGAAAACAAAGTAAAAGCAATCAAAATATTCACAATATAATCAATTGAGGTTATAAATGCCAAATTGTTGACAGAACCGACAGAACAGACCAATTGTCAAATCATGAAAACCTGGTTTTTCCATAAAGTTAACTATCGATACCTCTTCCACCCTCAGGACCCTGTTTCTGAAAAACTGGTCATAGTAAGATTATGAAATCTTTTCAGCTCATATGTGCAAATCACCCTGTATTTCAAGAAAAGTACTAATATCTAGGTAACCAATACGTTTTAAAAATCAAAAACTAATTTTAAAATACATGGTGTAACTTATTTATTTCATATAGAAAAAAACTAATTTCAGGTTGCATTAAGAATCACACTGTATGGAATACCTCTAGAACTATGTTGACATTTTGAACTATTTATGTGTAAGTTTACGATAAACCAGAACATATCAATGGTACTAGGGTATGAACACCATTTTTGGCTACATCACCATTAGTGGCCACTTGAACGATAAACGTATCATAATAACATTTGAATC
>CAJUYI010000012.1:379471-400606 GCA_910591695.1 Galerucella pusilla | reverse complement strand
ACCTCACACAGCACGTTATTAGTACATTTCCATAGCCACCTTTTGACAAATGCTACTTGTGTCCCAGAGCTCGCTTTGCTCATCTACTTTTCACCAATAAACCATTAGTGCAACAACCATCAATCTTAAAAATAAGTACAAATTTCAAAATACCAAAATTTTATGAAATTAATCACAAGCATTTGATTGACCGCCCATCGCGCGGTATTACGAGACCGATTAACATCAAACGAATATAACTACGAAGAGACAAAGTGAATTTTAACACTCGAGGCTTTCAATAATTTAGCCTTTCGCGAAACGAAACGAACAAGGACGAACCATTACCTAATCCTGTTGGGGATATTTATTCAAACAATTTACATTTTAATTTTTATGTCAATATCAACGTTTTATGGTTGGCCGCGCCAACCGGCAACTTTCATAGATACATTCGATTAGAGTGAGTGAGAGAGACAGTTTGTTTTGCCTCTACCTACACACAGCTGATTTCCACACTGACAAAAAAAACGGTTAAGCGCTAGTTAAACTCGCGAAGAGGGTTCTGTATCGTGGTTTTTAAAATCTGACCACGTTATTTTAGGACTGCTGAGTTCTTATATTATTTTTCTGTAATTTATACAGAAACCACAGCATTCTGTATTTTTTCATAATTTTACGCTTATGAGTTTCGTTATTACGGGATAGGAATTGTACTTTTTCTTATAACTTTAAAACTGTTAATTTTGAAATATTTGAGTCCCTAGCATCGACCCCTTTGATTTGAAATTTCAGAACAAAGATGGAGACAAACCTGCGCACGCTACGGCTACATTTATAGGTAACGCCATAAGAGCAATGGGAATAATGCATAGTATCGTTGAGTGAAGTATATAAAGGAAGAAACATTAAGTGCCTTTGTTGTATGTTGCGTCCGTGTTTGGATCTAGAGATGCGTGCAAAATTAACAATTTGGCTGAGACAGGTAGACGTTCGAGCGAGTGAGAGATCACTACATAATAGGCCAAGCCACGGAGCATGCGTGTATAGTAATTTTTGACAAAAATCATAGTAGAAAATGGATAGTGCCATCATATAAAAGACATTGCGTAGTCAGTTTGATGCGTTTTGGACGCGCAAAGGTTGTTCAGTAATTTGTTATAAACTTTTAAGGAGGTGGATAACCAAAGAATCGTCATCTACTCCGACAGCCAAGCAGCACTTAGGGCGATACGCTCATATAGGATAACACCAAATTTGGTGTGGGAGTGTCGGAAGGCACTAAACAGACTAGGAAGTCATAATAGAGTGACCCTAGCCTGGGTACCAGGCCACCAAGGAATAAAAGGCTGATGAATTAGCCAAGCAGGGAGCAACGGAGGTCATGATAGGGCCAGAGCCTTCCTGTGGAATTGCAAAATGCCTAAGTAAAGAGAGCATCCACAAATGGATAAACAACCAGGCGTTGCGCTGGTGGTATGAAACCCAAGGACAAAGACACGCAAAATTATTCCTTAGAAGCCCTTCGACAAAACTGTCACACGACCTACTATGTCAAAGTCGGGAATGCTGACCGGACATTGTAGGCTGAGGAAACATATGCACACAATTAGCCTAGCAGATGACAGCCTATGCAGGTTCTACCAGGAAGAAGACGAAATCACGGAGCACATACTCTGTGAGTGCGAAGGCCTAGCGGTTTCACTTACTCGGAGAAGAAAAACCGAAGGCAGAGAGCATTTGCGTATCCAAAACATATCAAAATGATACTACACAATGTCTTTTATATGATGGCATCATCCGTTTTCTACTAGGATTTTTGTCAAAAATAGTCACCTATTGCTTGGCCTAATAAGGTCATACGATCTGGTTCTTCGATAGATTTAAGATGATTTAAGTTATGGTTAGTCATAATAAATATATGCAGACTATTATAGTTATTTACGTAATTAGTGGGATATGGACATTATTACGGCATCGTCGTGCAAACTTCACATGCGTGCGTTAATAATTCGTATCACACGTATTACGTACACAATTTTATCTACCACTGTTTATTAGTATTATTAACAGTACCTATATCATAGAATTGAAAAAAAAATTTAATAATATCAACTGCAAACATAAAGTACTGTGTATCATATTCTGTGACCATAGCAACAAAGACAAACAAAGCTGTGGAAATAAAATAAATTAGTTATGTCATCAAATTTTCGAAGTTGAATGAACACAAAAATCTATAAAAATGAGTTCAAGGGAAGACAATCTCCTTTCGGAAATTGAAAATGCAGCTTTCAGTGTTATTTGAATATTTAATTCTAGTTTTAATATTTTTCTAGATTCTCATTATCGCACTAGTGTGGTAATGTATTCAAAAACGCACTACTGCGGTAATATACGTCATTATGACATTGAAAATAGTGTCAAATCGTATCCGTTATCCGAGGAGGAATGGATGGAGATAAGTGGCGTAGTAGAGAGCATGATTAGGGAAAGAGAAGGACTTGCTATGGCATGAGAGAGGTAGGAGTGATAGAAGGAAGAAGATGATGGAGAGTGTGTGAGGGACCGCCGCCCGTCTTGACGTATGCTAGAGTAGTGATTCCAAGGCGGGAGTAACAGCGAGTTTGAGGTGGGTTTGGTCGGTAGGCATCTCCGTGGGGATGAGTCCAACACTGTCTGTGTACTGGTTAAGGACCCAGTCGAACATGAGTTTCTCATCTCGACTCGAAAAAATCCGTTATATGACAGTTGAAGATAAAATAACATATTTACACTCGAATGGTAAACAAGTTTCTTCTACTACTTTAAGTATTATAGTATTTAGGACCTAATTAAAAAAAAATATTGTATAAAAAATTTGCGTATAAATTCCTTTTTCTACGTGTAATAATTACAAAGTGCGTAAGCTAATCTCTTGTGTGTCTAGTTACAATAATTTCGAGTGTTGAACTGTCGTCTAGAGTCTAGAAGTTGCTACAGACGAGTTTTGCATAGTTCAAGGACGTCATGGTCGTACCTACAATAGTTACCAAGAACGCTGGTAAGTGGTGGTGGTACGATCAACGAAAAGCATCGTTGCCGATATGATCCGTCTATACGAACTCTTAATTCATTTTGTTTTAATGTAATGAGAAGAAAAAAAGATAAATATGTAAATTTTGTTTATTATGTGGATTCCAAACGCCAACACGTGTAGGTATAACGATCAATAACCAATAAAATCTATTAGAAATAATGTTGATTATTTTATGGTGAATTTAATCTTATCATTTTGAGATTGGAGAGAAATAAGGATATTTTTGTTTTCTTTCATTTTAGCTGATGTAGGGGAATCCACTCAAAAATATAAAAAACTGAATGAAAAAAGAGAGGAATATGATCCAAACTGCCATTACGACTAAACTACATATACCTATGAATTTCACCAATACTACAGGTATATTTTATCTAAAGTCAATGTGAAAATTTCGTTAGCGGCATCAAACGTTTTTTGGGTAGAGGGAAAACTCTTGGAGTGGTGACATCACTGAATCACCGTCACCGCGTTTCATTGGCGTAATATGAAATTTTAAGAAAGGTTCAATTTAAGTGTAAAAACTTCCTTTCATCATTGCCGTACGATGGAAATTTTTATAAGGATTCATGTTTATATTTTTCTATAAGTATCATAGACGTAGGATAATAGTTTTTAAAAGGTTCAATTAAAATGTAAAATGTCCTTTCATCATTGCCGTACGATGGAAATTATTATAAGGATTCACTTTTATAAATTTCTATTCGATGGACGTACGATGAAATTTTTAAAATTGGTTACTTTCCAATTTCAAATTTGAACTAAAACATTTTTAGCGGCGACATAACTTATGGAATGGTGATATAATAAATAAATTCAAAATTTGTGTTTAATTTGTAATAGATTTGTTCCAACTGGCATTTATGAACCGTTCTGGAATCATTTCAACCACTGTATAGTGCGCAAACTCGATTTTTGGATGGACACATCAACTTTATCAAAATTTGTATACCGTCTCAAGAACGATACGATAAACAGTTGGAACGCGAAAAAAATTAGCATTTGCGAGAACGATACCAAGAACGGTTCTATCATCAGTTGGAACAAATCTTTTGTGAGCTAGCACTTGAACAGGAAAAAATTAGTAAGAATATGTGAAATAAATTTTAAATAGCAAAAAAACATAAGTAAAAACTAAAACTGAAGTGTAGCTATTTTAGGTTTGAATCAACTTTTTGGCGAAAAGTTTGGTTTGTACTGAGTTTGTACCAATTGTTTAGATTCTGTAATATTATAAAGTGGAGGTAAATCTTTTTCCAAATGTTTCTGGAAGCTGTAGGTCTCCCCAAACTCAAGACTTAGACCCTGAAGCTGAAGAAGCATTGTAAAAAAAGCACAAGTAACCTTCCCTCATGTGGTCATGTAGGATTCAATTTGTGTTGGACACAAATAACCAAGATCTCGAAAAACACTTTAAAACGTTTCAACACTTCTTTGCTCTGGCAATGTAAGTGTCCCTCAGATATCCTCTATTATTTACATTACGACTAAAAAGGTCAGTCCGATTTTAGCGTTTTTTTAAATTTAAACAATAAACACTCAATTAACAATTATATATGCAATTTTTTATTTATGCACTCGCTTTTGTATTTCAATTTCAGGATTATATACATCTTAAAAACTGGAACAAAAACCATGGAGATAATGCATATAGAGGCAACAAGCCATAGGGCGATCTGTAAGCGGGAATGTCCGTCTGAACTTCAGTGAGAGAGGAAGAGACTGACGATCAAAGGTTTTTCTGTCTTTGTTTGTGTACATATTATAGCATACACGCTATTAGAGAAAGACAGCATAAACCTCCCACTTTCTATCTCTTTCTTATGTACTGACGAGTTCGAAGCTGGCTTGTTGCCTCATCTGTAGTATCTCTATGACAAAAACACGACCACAAAAAATACTGAATTATCCAAATTTCTAGGTTATAAAACTTGTTTACGATTTCAAGCTTACGTACCCAGGGTTTTTAAGTACGTTAAGAAATCTTTTATATCAAGTTTTAGTTTAGAGCATAGCAGTTATTGAAATTCTCAAGGTTGCTTAACTTCTTTTCAGGAGTTAAAATGCGATGGATTTTAAGTTTTTTACAACATCCCTTTTTCGTTTTTATTGAAATGTATGTCAAATGTCAAATGAAGAAAGGTATTGACTTTCGCCCATCCTGAATCTCTTGTCCCTGAGGTACTGATTTAGGGATACCTACTTCGTCGGGTTCAAGGTATTTTGCTAGACAAACAGAAACCTGACTGCCTCCAGGTGCTGAATCTGGATACTTTTTGTAAAAAACAGCTTCAATTACGTACCCAAAAAGTGAAAAACGAACCCTATTAGTATGACTCCGCTGTCCGTTCGTCTGTCACCAGGCAGGATTTCACGAACCGCGCTAGTTAGACAGTTGACGTCTATTACGCACTGTAAAAAAACGCACGGCTTCCCTAGCAACATCTTAGCAACTGTCAATAGACGTCTCCATTTTATTCAAAATTTACTATTTGAAAACATTAGATATGGCCACGTTTAACTATGAAAAGCCCAAAGGGCTTGAAAAATGGACTTTCGATTATCAACAATATATTAATAATGATTAAACGTTAGTTCTTTAATGTGCTTCTTTCATTGGTAATAGAGTAATAGAGATGGAGTTTACCAAGCACCTCTAATTATGTAACTGTTATTTCTTATGCTTCTTATAAAAAATACAAGTACAAGTAGGTCGTAGGTAAAGTAGAGTACGTAACTCGTGTTGTAGAGCATTTTACGCACTCACGGAATTACGCACTCGCCGCTACGCGGCATCGTGCGTACCTTTTTCATTCTTGCGTAAAATGCTCCTTACCACACACGTTACGTAATATACTATTACAAACGTGATTTTTGTTCTCGTTTTTGTTCGATATTCACAACGGCAACGTATCTGGCGCCGAGGCTTAGTTGGTTAAAGCGCCTGTCTAGTAAAGAGGACATCTCCCTGCGGCATTATGTTTTTTATTTTATTTATTATATTAAGTGAAGCTATGAATATGAATCACAAAGGTGTAATCAATCAGCTAAATTAATTATATTAGCTTCACTTGTATGTAGGTATGTATGTTTTTATAGATAATGGTAGGAAACCAAAACGATTGTAATTTTACCAAAACAGCCATTAATTACTTATAAAGATCGTTCTACGCTACTCCTTCGCGCAATGGCTGCCATATTAGCGGACCATTCTAAAGTTTGTCAGGGTCTGGCCACTCTCTGTGTAAACTGATAGATGCGTAACTAAAACGTACTTTTTAATATTTTCTAGCCCGCGGCTGATCTATCTCTCTATTACAAGTCACGTTCTTTATAATTACAAAGTTTTTTCGGATCTGTATACAAAAAAAATGTGGCGGTTTACACATCCCATATAATTAGACCAGAATATTGTTCAAGACAATCTTTTACCTGACCGTCATTTCCTTGTGGCAGAAATTCGTTTTTAAAATATTCATGCCTGAATAAATTATATTGTCCACATTCCACTGTGAAACATGATGACGTGCGTTAAGTTGTTGATTGTATTGTTTGGACCCTTTTTTTATTTCAAATTTATCATCCTCTACACGTGGATGATAAATTTCATACTAATAAAAAATCCAAAATCTACGTGTATTTCCACTGAATATTCGAAATGCCCTGCGGGGTTCGTAAATTAACGGCACGCAACAGTTAATAAAAAAAACGATATTCTTAGAATCACGCATTCGTTAAAAGTTCTTCTTATTTTTTTTGCGACCAAACAATAAATATGCTAAAATTGATTAGGAACTATTGGAGAATGCGTAGGTATGTCTCCAGGCGACTGTCTGTATTTAACGACTTTTTTTTCGTCTACAAATAATTTAGAGATGGACCACACAAAAACTGTATTTTTCAATGAATCCTTATCATAGGAAATTTTTAAATAATTTAACCAAGTTACAAGTCATTTTCCAACAGATTGAAAGGTTGGTGCAATCAAGATATAAAGAAAAATAGCTCAATAAACTTAGTTAAACCCTACTTCAATAATTTTATTTCATCTTAGTAATGAGAGCAAAATCTGGTGAATACGGAGGAATCTCAAGTAATTCTTACCCCAATAGTAAGAGAGCTGACGACGAATTTTGGCGAATACAGTCCTGCAAGTCTTCTAGAGAGTTATTTCGCTACTGTGCAGCATATAACATTTGCAAAAAAAAATTCTAAGAAAAGTTTTTTCTACGACAACCTCGATAAATGTTCATTTCATACAGAATTTCATTTTTGCATCGGCTGCCAGGCAAGCAACAAATGCGAAATGAGATATTTCGTGTTCGGTCTAGGTTCACTCTAAAATCACGACGACTACGGCTTGTCAAATTATGACGTTCAGCGACAAATTGATGAAATGTCAGCAGATCGTTTCTGTCAAAGTTTCAGTAGGTAACGAGTAATTTCATAGTTGTTTTCTATAAATACATTTTTATATGATTCTATTTCTGTGTACCTATTAGAAATAGCAATAAAGAAAATATTTACATATTTCTTCAATTTATATTTTAATTCTGAAAGAAAGCCCATTAGCGGCGAATTCGGAGTAATGAAATATTTATCAGTTTATTTCTTTCAAAGTTTGTCATGTTCTCAAAATATTTCCGTTTTTGTTTCGGGGTTCTCAATAATTATAAAAAAAAGCCCCGGTACAACCGATGTTACGCAGCCGCTGTTTAGGAAATAAGTACAAATTCAAATTGAAAAAACGTCCGCGCTCTCCTTCATCTAACCATATTTTCAGACGCCAAGTTATAATTTAAAATGTGTCTCATTTTCATACGAATAATCTTGCTTTGAGAATTCCGTCGGTATTTCATTTAAACCCTACGAAGCTCTGTTATATTAATATTTAATAAAGTATGTAAATTGCTCTTTTTTTGCTTAAGCCGTAACCTGTACTACCTTAAACGTATTTTCATAATAAATCTATTGTGCATTATTATTGTTCGATAATAAATAACAACTGGAGGTACGCCCATAGTAACAACAAACTATTCCTTTCTACTGGGCAGAGGTAACAGGTTGGTTAGTTTTTTATTTTAATTAACATTGCAGGCACATATCACGGTATTATTGTTGTCTGCTAGTTGCAATCCGCACTCTGTGAGGCAATACAGTTATTTTAATTATCTTAGAATAATCTACATCTAAATATTCCACCTAAGACTAACTGTGAAATATTTTTATTATTTTAGTTTGCTTGCAGTTTGTTTATTATCATGTACCACATGCGAATTTTTTTTTGTTATCGTTATTATTGAGGTAATTGAAAATTTTTGGAGTTTAACTTGGGAATAATCCTGTAAATATTAATATAACAACGCAATAAGAAAATGTGTTTTTTACAAAAATAAAAAAATTAAATAGGGTTAGGTTAGGGCTAAAGCTAAATATATATTTAAGAAAAGTAAAAAATAAATCATGGTCAAAATATGTAGAGCATAAACAGCTCGACAAATATATCATCAGTGTGGGAAAAAGTGAACAACATAATGGTAATAAATCATATTATAACAAAATTAAAGCTATAGAACAAAATAAAAATTGACAAAGTCAAAATATATAGCACAAGTATTGGCGAGTGCATTTAGGGAAAACGCAAAGAATTTTTAAGAAACAGAGTATCCATTGAAGAAATACCGGTCAATAATGATGATCATATATCTTACTACAATCAACCACTTACGCAATCAGAGCTAGAGGAAGCAATGGAAGACTTCAAGAACACAGGCCCCGATAATATTCCCTTTTTTTAACACCTATCCTAGAGCGGTCAAAAAGTACTGTTGAAAATTTACCATTTGGATTCTACAGACTTTTCCAACCAAGTAGACTGAAGCAACAATCGTACCAATTTTAAAGACGGGTGGGGAAAAAAAAGCACAGCATCATACATACCAATTGCATTGACTAGCATGGTTTGCAAAACTAAAAAAAATCATTAACAACCGCCTTATGTGGGAACTTAAAAGTCGTAGTTCTGCGAACTCAATGAATCCCAAATAGATGTCGAATTCAAATTCATTTATTTATACCAGAGACAATCTAACATAATATGAACAAAGAAATGGAAATATTACAAACAGATAAAAACAGTACAATCAACAACGATACAAACAAGTAGGGACAAACCCATAAAAGTATCCACTAATAGTTACACATAATTTTACAAATTAGGTAAAAGAGAAAATATAAATATTATCATATAACTAGATTAAATAAAAGTAATTACAAGTATACAAAAAAAGAGAAAAAAGAGTAACATGTTTTGTAGAGTTTGCGGATATGGGCTTCATTTATGTTATCCAAGCAATATAGCTCTATAAAAACTAGAATTTGCTTTATTTTCTTTTCGAATGTTACTGTGTTTTTCATATATTTTTTTTAATTCATGTGGATCCTATCCCACGCAGGAATTGATAGTGATAGTGCGTCTATAGTTAACGCGATGACCGTCAGTGACTTAAAGCGTATCGTAAAAGGAAAAGAGATTGATGAGTGACAAAATCGGTGGTACGAATCGAAGATAAAGTTACGCGATGTGAAACCCTGGAAAACAATACCAAGCAAGCGATCCAAAAAAGATTAGGGATAGGACAAACTAAACTGACTCAACAGCATTTGTTCAATAAGAACGAAATACCAGAGTCTGCTGCATGTTCCAAGCAAATGGCAATTATAGAATGCTCCAATTATAATGGAGCGCGAATAATAGTATATAGCAAAAATAAATTAATATGTATTTACCTTGGTCACTAAGTATTTTTTTTAAATACTAACGCAAAATATTTAAGCTGTCATAAAACACTGTCAAACTGTCAAACATTCTACAGAAAATATTGGGTCTGTCTACTTGGTTATTTGAAAATCTAGATTTCTATTGGTCAAATTTTCAGTTTTATAATGAAAACCAGTGTTATAGTGAGTATCATTCTGAAACTGAAAATTGGCATTTATTAACAACTTATAATATAGGAGTAGAAAAAATATAATATACCAAACACCTTAGAAACAGCATTAGGTCAAAATTCCGTCATAGGTACATAAACTAATAGACTATCTAACTGAAATTATTATCTTGAAAACTTTATAAAATAAATCTTTGTCGCTAATAATTAACATGGTTGCACCAGTGCTACAGTAAAAACCGAATTGAAAAAAAAAGGGTTAGGGTACCTAAATTATTGTTTCCATGATAAAATGCGCATGACACAATTCGGCACGCACCGAAAAAGTTTACAGCTTGCACTTCTAAATAGGCGCGCATGTCATCAAGGAATTGAATTGAGGCTACTTAGGTTCAAACGCCATTGTTCTTGCACGCGTCACGACGGCACTAAATTTGAGAAATCGTTCAGTATTTGTCGCTACGGCAAACGGATTGCCTTCAAAGCGAAGTCCGTCGCATGATTCGTCGGCACTCGGCAATAATAAATGTAAGCCCATTGTTTCAAATGTGCTATAATACTTGAAGTAACCAAGTAGAAAGTTTGTATTAATTTTTTACTTTGCACCGACTTCCAAGAAATAATAAATTTACCTTCTTAATTTTTGTCCGTACAATTTTCATTATTCATAATTTTGGTGGAATTGTTGGGCGATGCATTCGGAATTCTCCAAATAATAATAATATCGGGTTTCGAATGAGTCTCGCGACGGAATTAAAAACGTTGCGTAAACTTCTTAAATCCTCCGGCGGTATTACCACATCGATTAAGAAGAATTATTTTTTTTTCGGCCATAAACAATAAACACGCGAATAAAATAAAATCATGGCGTTTGTTTATTCGTGAAATGGAATCGAATGGCTTTTAAGTAATATGTTTATGTAAAATATGTTGCATTTCTATCCGCAACTCTCACAAATTCCTAAACATTTACATACTAAACCCGCTGGAACTATTTATTTTCCTACATACCCGTAGCTGTCGGCGACGTCTGATGGATTAAAACAACAAAATAACCAAGAAGAGAGTATCAAGAATGAAAATAACTCCGATCGGTGCAAACTTGAGAAAGATAGTTCACTCATAAAACTACTTTTTTTAGGTAGAAAATGAAATGTGAATGTAAGGTTTATAAAAGTTTATTTATGAGATAAAAAAAATTTTCTTATAGTCTGTGAATCGAGATAATAACATTTGAAATGTGCATAATTAACATTGTCGATATCTGTCATGAGTGTCATGTATGAAAGCCATGAAATAATTTTGGAAAATTGTTTTTACCATATTTTTAAAAAAAATAACACGAATACATAAAAGTGTAAAAAATGTGTTGAAAAATACCCTGAATTTTTTGGCCAATTAGTTAAAAATACAAGGTGTTTTCAAATGACACTTACAAAGTAAAATTGAACAAAATGAAAAGGAAAACATTAGATATCTTGAAAACTAGAGATTTTTTTATATGAAAGGTTATGCGTTTTTCACGTGAAAACCAATGAGGAATACAAAATAAAATAAAAACATCTTCAAATGTCAGTGGCGTAAAAAATGGGAGGAAAAAGGTAGCATATTCTTCCAAATTTACACCACAGGATCAAGAATTGAAACATGTTTTTCTATCGAAATATGCCCTTTTACATTTAAAAGAACCCAGCCAAATGTAAAATCAATTTATTCATCTATTTTTAAGTTATAAAATTATGACATCCAAATTTTCTTTAACACCCCGTATTTCGAAAAGTAAATAGGCTGGACCCCTCAATCTTTACATCATTTTCATTTTCAATTTTACGAGAGGTATCTACATGCAAACGTTGTGTCATTTAAAAACACCCAGTAGTTCGAACAATGTTCTAGGACACTCTGATACAACTGGGACAATACTAGATGAACCCATACTTCAAATGGGTGTATAATAGCACCAGAAAACATATTTACCAAGCGAGTGAATATGTATCGTCATCCCATCTAGGAAATCCTGGATACATCATCTGGTTCACAGATAGTTCTAAACTAAAGTAAACCATGGCACTGCGGCTGGTGAAAACGGACCTGGGGTAAAGTTTTGAAATATTTCACACGTGAATTTGCTCGTATTTCGATCAACCCAAGTTTTGAACTAATTTGATGAATGAAATAAAATTCGAATTTGAAAATATTTCACAAATATAATTCGGACGCTGTGAAAGAAAACGTTATATATCCTTGTTCGATATTCCTCTGTACCTATATCAAACAAAAAAGATTGCTGATAATATAGCCTGATAGCCAGGATCTACTTAAATATTTATCAATCAATTCAACCCTTAAGTAAAGAATGGTAATAAAGTGTACAAGATTCCTAAATAGGTTGGCAAGAAACGAGTTTGTATGAACTGAAGAGAATCATAGTTTTATGACAGTGTATCAGAGAAAGGGTTACCTTTAGAAAATGTATTCTTTACACTGGCCGAACTTTACGTTTTACGTGAGAATGCATAACCAAAAACCCGACAAAGACTAAGATTAATTTGGTGCGGAACCAACACCTATGTAACATTACACATTCCTTGTCTCGGTCGTAGACACAAGGTCAGATTACAATGAAATGATACAAAAAAACAACTGAATTTATATGTTATACAGGGCTGGTTTGATAAGTTAGTAGCTTTTTAAATTCCTCTTACAATTTATCAATAGACTACTGCCAAAATTCAAGCAAACTGCGTCATTTAGTTTTTGTTTAGACAGACGTAGTTAATTTTATTGAAAATGTAACGTCCAAGTCGTCCAAAAGAGGTCGTCACGATACAAATAATCGATCAAATTAATAAAAGTGCGTGAGGTCGCTGATGCTGTATCATATTACATTTTATAGTGCTGTAAAGTGAGAAGGGTCCATTATAAAAGAAGAGCTACAGTGTGTATTATACTACTACAGAGAAGTGTAAGATTTAACTGTAATGTACTCGCTCTATAGCACGTGTTGTAACAGACCAAATATGTTTTCGGCATGGACTTGCATCACTATATCTCTTGCTCGTACTATATAAGTATACCTGAATATTTGGAGATTATCCGCGCAAGGGGTTCCGCGATTGCTCACACTAGACCATACGCGTGGCAATGTGATCATCATTATCATCATCATACATTTATGGCGAATGATCACATGAGGCTATCGTCGTTATATTCTTGGCCCGTGATCCGATATAATTGATCTCATGGAAATCATACGCTCCGGATCGCATGGTCCGAAATAGAGGAGCAGAGTCGAATGAATTGGCGCTTGCCTAGTAAAGAGGCTTTTTAATGGAAATTTGTATATATTTGTATATAATAAGTATATAATCACTATTTCTCCATGCATTTCGTAATCATTCTGTCAGTTCTCTGTTTATTTGGATCTTAAATTCATATGCATAGAGTTGAAAAAAATACTTTGTCGTGAGATTTAGTGGTTTAACTGATTTTCAGTGTTTTTAATCGGTGTTTTATTATGGACATGAAACGTAATGAATGATGGAGGATTTACGGGAGACAGAGGAGGAAGTACGAATTGACGAAGATAAGGGCTCCAGGTTTTTATATCACCATCGCTTGGAAGCATGCCGTTTGTGGGGGCACTTCTTTTGTAAGGAGTGAAACGATACCGACTCATTTTTATTCAATTTTAATACTAACTGATTTACTAAACAGACTCCCTTTTTTATTATTGGTAATATAACATAAGAAATATAAAAAGTAATTATGACAACCGTACAAAAAAAGAGGCTAAAAATAACTAAAAAGTAGATCTTTTGTATCAAATGATGCTGGCAACAACACAATAATTTTGAGCGTTCACATGTAGGTTCAAGAAATAGTCGATTTCGACCGTGGGAGTCGATAGATCGCACAGGATAGATCCCATCCTAAGAGAGAAGCACCGGATCGTATGATTTTCAAGAATAGCCACCCAGGAGTGTTTGGTGATATTTAGCTGCAATCCGAACGAGTTTTCGCACAGTAAAACTTTTTTCAATTTATTGGATTAAAAAAGGGATTGACTTATCAAACTGGCCTCGTATATCATAATGGAACTCGAAGTTATTTGTCGACGAGATGGTCACTTTCGATATTGAAATGTATGTTTAGTACTGAAATCATAAATTGAAACAAATAAAATCTTCTACTATCTATAGAAAATAGACAATTTTTTTTAAATATATGTCGTTAAAATATCCTTTTTGGTGTGCGTCATCGATTGTTAATGTCCTTCTAACACATTTCGTAGGAAGAAATGGAAAAAAAGGCAGATCTGTGATTAATCCTAATCAATCACAATAATGAACCGGTCAAATGTATTGAAAGCGTTAACCTTAATCTTTGACTTAATTGTTTGCTATCATTTCAATCTACTTAAATAATACAAAAATATGCATGAATACACGGAAAAACATCAGGATTTTGAAAGTTCTCAAGTATTTTCAGTTAGAAAAAGAAGCTGGTAATTATTAATTTCATAGCCTTTTCGAATTTGGCTGAATACGATCCTGATGATTTTATTTATTAAATTTAAGGTTAGCTATATGTCAAAATAGCAAATAAAATAAACGACATACCCAAAACCCGGATATACGTCACAAACGATGACGCACACCAAGAAGGTTATTGAATGTACCATATTCACATCGTTTGTTAACCTGATACAAAGTGTTCGATAAGGTTCAAACCCGTGAATTGTTTTAAAAATGTTTGTAATTTTGAAACTATAAAAAGTTTACTATTTTTTTCTACTACTTATTCCGTGTCCCAGTTCTCTGCATTTAATTCCTAAAAATGTGATCACATGCTTCCCATTTTTATCTATATACCTATATATCTATATACCTCTAATTTCGTTACAATAGAAAAACGGATTTAGCTGAATGAAGTAATGAAATCTACTATTTACAATACAACTTAATTTTGAAATTTCAGTGTTCCGACAGAACTATTGTTTAATGGTGTTTGTTTATTCGTGAAATAGAATCGAATGGCTTTTAAGTAATATGTTTATGTAAAATATGTTGCATTTCTATCCGCAGTTCTCACAAATTCCTAAACATAAACCGAGTGGTAAACCGCAAGTGGAAGTGGGAGTACACCGCAGTGGAAGTATGTGGAGAAATATAGGGAAGTATGTGGAAGTTTACAGAAATTAGACGAAGTGCGGTGAAAATAAAGAATTTAGAATTATTGAATAGGTTATTATACAGGGTGTAACAAACTGAAAAAGCGTGTAGAAAATGCGAAAATTGGCGTAAAATTTCCAGTCGACATGGCTCGTTGGAGCTTTCGTTTTAGAGATACAGGGTGTTAAAGTTACAAATACAACAGTTGAAATATCATAAAAATTAATACTATTAAGTGTTTTGAGAAATTATACATTTTTGTGCTCGTTATGGAAGCGTGTTGTATTACAAAAAGGTTGCATGAGTTCTTACATTGTCAACCAACTTGAAAACAGTGTGTGGAAGTATGTGAAAGTTTTTTCAAGGTGTACGGCGGTTTACCCCTCACTGGAACTATTTGTTTACATATACAAAAGAACTATTGTCGTTTGGTTTCATATAAATAATAAGTGATTCTACATTACTTTCTAGCAAGTTGTATGTATAATGGGGGCTAATATATCTATTGTATCCCCCTTTTTCTACTTAGTTCGTGAGGAAAGTCTCAGTCTTAGTCTTCAATATTGGTAAGTCTCCCCGTTCTATCCAGATAAAGACGGGAAAAAAGGAAAATCGAAAAACAATAAATAGGTTAGGAAGAAAGCACCACTTCATAAAAAAACAGAAAAAAAGAAGGTAGGAAGAAGAAATGGAGGATGAAAGAAAATGAAACAAGAACGTGGAGATCCAAAGGATTTGGGGTGTACCAGACCAAATCGACCACTTTTGAAACCGACCCTTTTTGATTTGGCTGAAAGTTATTTCTACCCTAAAAAACCTGTCAGATTTTTTAAATTTTGCACCCGGCCTTACGAATTTTTAAAAAATGCTTTTTTATTTTCAAATAGCTATAGATTTTTTAATAATTGACTATTCGGGACCACAATGAATTGAAAATTTTTGTTTTTCAATGTACATTCAGAAAAAAATTTAAGATGAAAAAATTCATGAAATTTTTGAGAAAAGTTCTTCAATTTTTATTTTCCCAAAATCGATAATCGGTAGCCTCAAACGACATTCAGCGAGAGCAAGCCGCCATCTAATGGTTGATTAACAATAATTGCGTTCACCAGAAGAAGGAAAAGGGAAGGACTTGGCCCTCTGACGCTTCAAGGTGAACCAATACGATTGTCGGATGAAGTAAAATATCTTGGGGTTATACTAGACCCAGGCTTAACTTGGAACCGACACCTCCAGCACGTGATCAAGAAAGCAGAGGTGACCTTCATGGTTGCCAGACGCACTTACGGCACTAAATGGGGACTTAACCCAGCATGGTACACTGGCTGTACAAAATGGTTGTCATTCCCAGGATCACATATGCATCTCTGGTATGGTGGCCAAAGATCAGACAATCCTCTGCTATGCTAAAACTAAGCAAGGTCCAAAGACTTGACATTACATGCATTGACATTACAGGGGCAATGAGGACTACTCCTACAGCGGCGCTATAGACAATGCTAGACCTTCCTCCGCTACATTGTGTCATAATGTGCGAAGCAAGGGCAGCACTAACCCGACTGGAAAAAGCATCAGACCATGACGTGGCACATGGGAGAGGACACACAGAGATAAGGCATGTGGATGATGACATTTTCAAAATGCCAACAGACCACATGACCAAATATATCTTAAGCAAGAACTTCGAGATTGTCATCAAAGATCGAAAGGAGCTTGAGGAAGAGAACGCACCACCACTTAGTAGAGCGAATGAACTGATCTGGTATACAGACGGTTCAAAAAATGAACTCGGCACCGGAGCGGGCATATACAGCAAGACGAGCAAATATGAAGGGATCGTCTCGCTTGGCAAATACGCTTCTGTATTTCAAGCAGAGGTCTATGCAATACTTGCATGTGCAAGGGCTAAAGAGCCTACAACAACAGGCAGATCAGGATCTACAGTGACAGTCAAGCCGCCCTTAAAGCACTTCAGAGCTATAGGGTGACATCTCGGCTAGTATGAGAATGCGGCGAAGAACTTAGAAGACTGGCGACTCGGAACAGTGTAACACTGGAGTGGGTCCCAGGTCATAAAGGAATCGCAGGCAATGAAAAAGCTGACGAACTCGCAAGAGTAGGATCGTCAACTCTGATGAACGGACCCGAACCTGCTGTGGGCATCCCCAGGTACTTAACGAGGTCATGGTTAAAAGGGTGGTTGAAAGAACAACACAATAAACACTGGAAGAATACGACCAGGCAAATACATGGGAAGAAATTCATAAAAGAACCATCAGAAAAAGTAGCGAAAGAACTGCTCTCAATGAGCAGGAACAAACTACGCACCTTAACGGGGCTACTTACGGGACACTTTCCCACAAAGTAGCACCTAAACAAAATAGGGCTGTACAACGGAAACCTTACATGCAGAAGATGCAAAAAGGATATCGAAACAGCTCTGCATATACTATGCAACTGTGAGTCGCTGGACCACAGAAGGCAGAAACTGTATGGCAGAACCCAAGTGACTCCAGAAGACTTCTACAACCAACTAGCAAAGAACCTGTATGAGCTAATACAGGGAACGGAATGGCTGAATAGGTTGTAGTCAGAACACTAGGAGTATCCACAATAAGCCCAGGAGGCGGAGGTGGTACCGGCGAAGGGACGGCTCCTTAGAAAAAAAAACAATAATGATGCCTAAGAAACTTTCTGATTGGGCTTTTTCACAACCTCCCAAATATCAAGGTCAACTTTTCCCCAGAAGAGGATTTCAATGATCGATTTTTGAAAACGAAAACAATCAAAGGAACTCAAAATATCATTTTTTGTAAAGGTCGACGGTATCGAGAAAAATAAACGAAAATCTTCCATTACACATGACGCAGGTGTAATAATCTATTAAAAAATGTTCCACGAATAAAATGATTCAAATTCTATAGTAAAAATAACAGAAATTCAAAATGTCTTTCGAAGAATTTATTGGGATGCAGGTATTGGAAGGTAATTGGCGTAAACGCTAAACGTGCTATAGGTATCTACCGAAAACATTCTGATACGCGTCCAAGTTTCTAGTTTACTACGTCAATATTTATTTTGTAGTTAAAAAAAATTAACATTCACTACGTTGGGATTATTTTTAAACTTAGAGCACTGTAATTAATTGGATTTGACAAATTTTTGTTTAGTGTATAGTACAGGAAATAAGCTCTCAATATTTTTTAGTCCATTTGGATTTACTTGAGATTTTCACAGAATGTAGGGAATAGCCCAAGGATCAATTTCTATAGCATGCCGTCGTACGTTAAAACCTTGTTGGTGGTTGCATTACATTTTAACTAACAGGAGTCGATGGAATAAGATATTCCTTACATTTTTTTCGTAAAACTAATATTTTTCGTTTCGTTTTTAAAGAGTTTTTAAAGAATAACTCGAAAAATATGTTGAGAGCAGAATTGTAGCTTTTACAAAAACAAACGAAACTTTCTTTTTCTTTATAATTTTTTGGGATACCGCATGTTAATGGTTAGATTAGGTAAACAATTAGACCTTTAAAAAAACACAAAAGTCTCTAGCATGAACATTGAGTCTTATGATCAAAATAAGGTCGTTTACTAATTTTTTCTACGGAAAAATCAGTGAAAGCAGCCCCCTAACTACCCCCCTATTTAAAATTGAATCTCTCCCTTCTTTTAAGATATGGAGAAACAATAGATCCAATAAGTTTGACCAATTCAAAATGCCAATTTTAATTTTTGAGTTTAAAGAGAAAACGATTTTTCGCAATTTCGTATTTTTCACCATTTTCTTTAAAATATTTCGGAAAATACTGGATACACGAACAAAATGATAGAGTACTAAATTGTACCTTTTTTAATGACAAAAATATCCATGTACATAGATTTTCTGGACAGTTAATATTTTCCAAGATATAGGCGTTTTAAAGCTCTATTTATGAGCGAACACTACCTTATTCGAGCCCTTTAAACGCATCCCATTTAAGAACTAAGAGATCTTGAGCAAAACCCGGTAAAATCCTACAAAATCGTTTTTGAAAAAACTTTTCATAACTAAAAATGAAGGAGATATGTTTAAAAAAAACAATCAAATTTTTTTTCAATTCGATTAGCCCACTTCGGAGCGTAATAATCTACATAACCGGTATATTTGGCAGTAACACGTTACACGATTTTTCTCGACTTATATCATTCTAACAATTACTTGATGAAAATTGCGATGTTAATAGGGGTTGAAAAATTGCAAAATGAATTCAATACACATATATTAAACAACAGAATTCTGGAATTAAATAACTATGATCAATTTTTTTCTGGTAAAAAATGAATTTTTACATTAATCTTTAACAAGGGTTGATTTTTAAGAGTTGAAATGGGCGGATGTAATTTGGGCGCTAAATGATTAATTCACTTTTTACAACATGTAAACTGGGCGCCAAGACCGAAGGGTCATTTTAATCCTATGTGTATTTTGGGCGCTAACCGACTGAAGTAAAAAGTTATCAACCCTCCCTCTAAACTTCAAACTAAAAAAAAAACAAGAAAACCCAGGCCCAAACCCGGTTGATCAAAGTATAACTATGTATAAAAATATCAGAAAATAAGAAATAGAAAACTAAAAAAAAACAAGAAACCCAGGCCCAAACCCGGTTGATCAAAGTGTAACTATGTATAAAAATATCAGAAAATAAGAAATAGAAAACTGAAGAAAAAAACAAGAAAACCCAGGCCCAAACCCGATTAATCAAAGTGTAACTATGTATAAAAATATCAGAAAATAAGAAATAGAAAACTATACTCGATTTGAAATTGGTTGATAGTAATAAATCATTTTTAGCAGCCGATTCCATAGGCGCACCTACCTGACGTGCCGGTTTGAACCCTATTTATAGTAATCATTATTGTCATAACAGGTAAAAATAATTATGCCGAGAATTCCGGGAACAATTAATACACAATGTTACTTCAGGTTGTTACGAAAAAGGTAGGTAGGTAGGTAGGTACCTCTACTTGTTGGTATAAAACTGTGAGTCATTTTAAGAGCGAACAAACCTAATGCGAGTATTCTAGGACACACATTTGGGTAATTTTTGAAAATGGAGAGTCTTTCAGGATTTATTCCAGTTAAGCGAGCTGCGAAATCAGCGCTAAGCATTAGTGAAAAGATTATTGTGCTGGAGAAACAAATACAATTTGAGGACAATATGGTTAAAAATGAGTTGCTATCAATTGTAAACACCCATAAACATCGGTTTCAAAAATATGTTGTTGACGAAATGGCCAAAAAACAAAATATAATAGTGCTTCGGCTCCCCCCCTACCATTGCGAATTAAATCCGATCGAACTGGTATGGGCTCATGTGAAAGGTTATGTGGCTAGAAAAAATACCACTTATAAAATGAGTGATGTTCAAAAACTCTTTGAAGAAGCGCTTCAAGAAGACAACGCGTGGAAGTGGCAAAGATGTATAGAGCATGTAATAAAGGAGGAGGAAAAAATGTGGCAATTGGATAGTTTACTGGAGAAAACGGTCGAACCACTTATTATCAATTTAGGGGAAGAAGACAGTCCCTCAGATATTTCATTTTCTGATGATGATTAATTTAAAGCGAAGAAATGTAATGACTTACTATAAATTTTATAGAATTTCAAATAGAAACATTTTTCCAAATTTACTTGTTTATTGGTTGCTTTATTGTTATTAGTATTATATTTATTCAAATACAAGGGTAACAAATTATGCCACACATCCGAATGTTCACTAAATTATATAATTATTGTGTTTAATATAAACTTAAACCCACCCGAAAGCACGTGCATGAGTGCAAAACATCACAGGTAGAATCCTACCGCTTATTGTTCGAGCCTCGGGTTAAGCTTTCTATTCGACGCCCTTATCAGATCTATAGGAATGGACAGTTTAATAAATGCAAAAGGGTCTATACTTTCAATGTAT
>CAJUYI010000012.1:360109-374471 GCA_910591695.1 Galerucella pusilla | reverse complement strand
TTTTTTTTCAGAAATAGAAGTATGTAGTTTACGTATTCACTATACGAATAAATAAGTTAGTCACTCTGTAAAAACAAACCAATTGACCCTGAATTCTCAAATTAACAGCCATAGAATAATAACCGCGAATACTTACTTACAACAGTTTACAATGTGCCAGAGCAATAGTTATTATTATAGGAAAGGGTAGACGGTTTGGTGCCAAACAAACTACGAAAGTTCCATTACTATTCAACTTGAATGTCGATCTTGTTCCGCGAGTAGAACCGAAAACATCGGAGCTATAGCTATATCCTTGGATTTACGTAAAAATTAGTGGGAGAAATTTATGTTAGACGAGTAATCAATTAAAATTAATAATGTATAGATAGATAGATAGATAGTTTTATTGTGTCTAAGATAAATTTTTTCACAAGGATTCGGTACAAAATATCAAGTGAGGAATTAACATAATTAGAGATACATTACGACATAGACATAGTTAATACAAAAATAAAAGTATAAAATATCTGTGTGCTTGATGGTAATGTCAATCATTCACAATGTGCAAATGCTCGCAGTACTAATAATGGTATGAGCTAATTCAGTAAGCTTAAAAAAATCCATTTTGTGTATTATTAGTATTAAGATAGTGTACTAGGTCATCAATATTATGAACATTGTGAAAAAAACTATTTTTTCTTAGAGGGCTGTAAATGGGACATTCAAAAAGCATATGATGTAATGACTCCAGGGAATCCATATTAACAGACAGTGCAATTATCAGTGCTGTTAATTATATAAAAATTTCCTTTAAAAGACAATTTTAAAAATGTTTTACTACACGTTCTATGTTGCGCTATTATTCTAGTTATATAGATGTGAGCGGGTATTTGCAAATATCTGTTATTTTCACCAACTAGTAAGTGTGAGTATAGTAAAGAGTAACTAGAAGCAACCCTTTTGTTCATGTCACTATCAAGCAGGCGTTTTCCCAATTTGTCTAGAATAAGTCTATCTAAACTGCGTACATTTGTACTTAAATAATTTTCCCATAGACATTCACATTGCGCATAAATAAACAGTTGCGTCACCCAATTATACTTTGAATTATTATCAGATTCTAACTGAGCAAGTCGATTGAAACAAATTTTTGAAAGCCTTGAAGAGTCCATTTCTTTCAGTTTGTAAGAGTCCATTTCTTTCAGTTCGTTCATCCAAAGTAAGGCATGTTTGAAAACAACTAGTATTGACAAATGATCGGAACGTGTTTCCAAGCGTACAATGTAATCTGGGGTATTATTTGACAGACTTAGAAGTTTTTTGGAAAAGTTCACCTGTACGCGCTCTATAATATCAGTGTAAGGTAGACCCCATATACCAATTCCAAAGGAAAGAGAAGATAAAATAATTGAATTGTATAAATTGATCCGCGATTCCCAAGAATTCATTTTTGACCGGCTTTGGCTTAATACGATCCTGATGATTTTATTTATCAAATTTAAGGTTAGCTTTATGTCAAAATAGCAAATAAAATAAACGACATGCCGAAAACCCGGATATACGTCACAATTGATGACGCACACCAAGAAGAGTATTATTTCAACTATATCTATTGCGCTATCACTGGGATGGGGTATGCAATAATATAAAATTGGACGTCACCAGCTTTTAATCGAAACTAAAACGTGGAAAGTTTGAAACACCTTGTAAAAATGAACGTTAGGTTACTGAAAAATTAAATGAAATGAAACTACTTATTCCCAAATCAATAGAAAGAATGAAAATAATAATTATAAGCTATTGAAGTATTTGAAATTCAACATAAATTGAAAATAAAAAAAAGCCAAAGAAGAAGATATCAAATTGTAATAATAAGCACGCCAAATACAAATCTTACACATGCTAAAGATAAGACGAAGGAACTTATCACGAGAGCTTCAAATTTTATCGATAATTTTTTCTTTTCCACGAAAACTTGTTTATTTGGCAAAAATATGAAAACAAACCGATTGATAAAATCACGAGTCCGTTAGGACGAGGGATTTTATCTAAATTCGGTTTGTTTGAATGTTTTTGCCTCAAAATAAACAAGTTTGAGTGATGAAAATAGAAAATTATGTGATAAAATTTGAAGAGCGAGTTGTATTTGGGAAGATTATTTTTTTCAACGATTTAAAATGTATTTAAATGTATTCGAAGCACTTTTAGTTGTCAATAATGACAAATGTAAAGTAAAGTTTTGACGTTTCAATGTAAACAAGGTTTTATCGATGAGGAAGCAGAATTATCGGGGGTAATACCACAAGAGCTCAGATTTAGCCGGATATTTTTTCCGGTGGTTTTCTCATGCTTACTTTCATTGGCAATTTAACTCGATCTGTTCTGGCAAAATCACGAGAGCGTAGCTCGAGTGATTTTGCCTGAACAGATCGAGTTAAATTGCCAATGAAAGTAAGCATGAGAAAACCACCGGAAAAAATATCCTGCTAAATCTGAGCTCGCGTGGTATTTGGTAAGACAATCCCATGAATAAAAAACTCAATTCCATATGGAGGAATGAGTTTTCTTGGTATTTTCTGGAGTTGATTTTTCAATCTCCCTTACTATTTCTGCCTTGCAAATATTTCCAAATCTCGACATACTTTTTGGAATTGTTATATGCTGTTTAATTCATTCTGTTTTTGACATTTATAATTGTCAAATTGACGTGCATTGCTTGGTAAACAGACAGTACCTAAATGCTAGGGTTGCTACGGTAACGTAATTTATCCGATATTTTTATCCACTTGCAAACTCTCTTCCTTCCTATTTAGCCGACAGCAAACTACGATTTTTGTATTCACAAATGGGAATTATTATACATGAATGGGATTGTCAGTATAATACCGAATGATTGGCTAGAATAATGTATTGCTACTGGTTAAAACCACCAAAATGTCAGATTTTGACAAGTGAAAACAATAATCACCTTAAAGGACTGGAGTACTTTGCAGGTCTTAGCGTGATGGCAGGCTGTGGACCTCGTGCACGGGAACGGGACTGGAACCAGAAATTACCTTGACTTGAAGTTGTTAACTTGCCGGCTGCAGAGCCATTGTTCACCCAACAATATACGAGTATTAAATAAAAATATGACTTATCAGTGGCAGTTAAAGGAAAAGAAATAGTTCCAATCGAAAATTGAAATTTCGAATATTTAAAGACAAAAATAGGAGGTGAATTTTATAAAAATTAATGTTTTATTTTGGAGTGACTAATGCTACAAGAAAACGGCATGTTTGAAAATTTAGTGGAAACTGGAAGGAGGAAGTGACTAATGAGCCAAAAAAATTCACTAAATAAAATAGATTTCAAACGAAAAACGTAACAGGCTGAACATTCGAAATTTCATTTTTAATAGCAAAGGTGTAAATTATCTTGTTGATATCATCGACTATCAAAGATCTTTGTATTTTCGGCCAAGTAATAAGTAAATATTTTTGACAAAAAAGCAGAACAGAACACGTCATATTAAAGACATTATATAGACTAATTTTGATGTTTCAATTTTCCATTTCCGAATCTTTACCTAAAGTTCGTATTCTGTGGACATCATAAAAAAATCTATTTAACATCATTAATTTCAATAATACTCTTATTCTACGCCAGCTTACCCTTAAGGAACTACGTTCTATAAGCCACCATGGCAAAGCATAGCATAGCAAAGCAGCACAGTTCCCTCCTGTGCTGATGAGATAGGCCTTATACTGTCTTAATTCTGAGTAAAGATGACTAAGGTGCCTATTCTGTAACTTGTCGTTACGCAACAACGTCGTTGCGGTAACGATTATTAAGCTAACGATAATTTTTCTTAGATTCTGTAATTATGTCGTTACGTTAAAATCTAGGGACAAAACATAACGATGATATTTTCAAAATTTTATAAAGGTTGGTATAATTTTTGATATCTGTAGCTGCTTTGTTAGGTTATGAAAGGATTTTTGATTGACATTCACGTAACTTTTATTATGGAAAAGGACGAAGTTAAAAATCGGTCCCTTAAGACAACAAGGTCACAATATATACTGTATTTGGATGAATTGAGTACAAATGAAGCCTTCAGGGACAACAAATTGATCGGCTAACGTTAGATTGTGATGACCCATTTAAATAATCTTCACCCACAGATTTTTGATAACTTCCATGAGCTAAGAAATGAATGGTTGTGAAAAACCTAACTATGGGAGGTGTTCTAGTATTACGACTACCATGATTCAAATAAGGCAACAAGTCCTGGAATAAGCAGCTTCACTGTTTACTCAAAACATCTGCCGCAACACTTCCTCAGGCAGCTCAAAGGGGTTACTTCGGTCTCTTAAGGCACGGAAATTAGTCCTTCGTGTCTGTCTAAAAATATTACATGTGTATAGTTTAGATTATTTTTCAACCCTTATATTACCTTCTATTCAATTCATCCAAAACAATACGTAGCCGTTGATCCATCTTAAATAAAATATGGTTTTTGTATAAGGAACAATGTTTTTAATATATTGAAAAAAAAAACACAACAAACCTCTCAACCAAAGACTTGCTAACCCGATTACGACTGCTGCATAGCTGACGTTCGTCAACGACATAATATCAGCCATTTTGTCGTTATCTATCAGCGGTCGTTACGATACTGAATATATAAAGTCGTTCAGTAACGATAATCGTCCACGAACGACATCGTTACTGATTACAGAATAGGCCCCTTAGTCCTCCTACCAGAAGCAAATAGCTGGTGGTGCACAAATGGCTCAAAAAGACTCTCGGGCTATGGCGCAAGTCGAAAAGAATCTCACAACAAAGTACAGTCCTGACGAGATCTGTCAGTGAGTTATTAGAAAAATACGTAAGACACATTGCCGCTATGAAAGCTACGTCTGCATCCTATTTTTAATGTTGTAATTTATCCCGATAGATAGATCGCGCTTGCGCGTAATCTAAACATCAACTAATCAAATTTTTCAAGTCAAAGATTTGGGTTAACGTTTGTTAAACGCTATTGTGATATTTTGATTAGAATTTATCGCAGATCTGCCTTTTTTCCATTTCTTCCAACGTAATGTGTTAGAAGGACATTAACAATCGATGACGCACACCAAAAAGATTATTATGTGAACTCTACTTTATGGCTGCCCCATCTATGTTTGGCCTTGCCCTCAAACCTGAAATATAATTTACCAAATGAAAAAATCGTAATGAAGCTGAATTGTTTGGTGAAATATGAGCGATGTGCGGAAAAGTATACTTTTCCGCTTCGCCTCGTTCGAATAGCGCATGCGGAAAACTTTCCGCACTAGTTAGAAAAATAACTATTTCGTCAAATTAAGTTATTTCGAGTCTAAAGAGAACTAACAAACTTGTTTAATGTGCTAAATATGTACATATTACGGCTTATTAAATAATTAAATTTCCTGTTTACATTTCCCTAAGCAGTCCACTGTGAAATTCATAATTACTGTAATTATTCAATAAAAAAAAGTTTTAATTGACCGACCACAATAGCTAACAAAAATTCGTTAATTTTCTAATATTTCAGTGAAATGATTGAATATCAAGGTTTCTATCATTACCAAAACAAAAAAAAATTGGATGCTCTTAACATTAATTACTGTATACAGCGTGGACCATCAATACGATATACATGTTTGTCAGTGAAAAAATGTTTAACAGAGTTTTTCATTTATCATTTGTGATAAAATTTTTGAAGAAAGTTAATGTATTTGGTTTTTTACTTCTGTCGGCAGCCCCCTTGATTCCCTTTTTTATTTCAAACCATTTTTGGACTAGGAAATGACAAAAAATGTCATCCCTTCGAGAGACAATATTTGAAAAAAAAAAAAAAAAAAGAGAGAGGGTAGGTGATACATTATTTAAAAAGCCTCATTCTCTCTCTCGCTTTTTGTTTTTATTGAACATTTTTCAGTATATTCTTCTTGCATTAGTGAGGGGTTAGTTTAATTTTATAGCATTTTAAATCCCTTTTATAATACTATATCGAATGTCAAATTTTTTTTGGAATATATTATTCCGGAACGTCTAAAACGCGAGTTGATGTAGGGAACATGGGAACGCGTTTTGATTGACGTTACGGAACAGCAGACGAGATCGGTGTTGAGGGAATAGGTATACGCTATAACGTGCAGAATCACTGAAAAACGGATGTCCGATTAGGGCAGAGTTATTATTATTATACAGGGTGATTCATTAAGAATGCCCAATCTCTGAACGGTAGATTCTAGACCTCAAAATATGATGATTCTGCTCAACACGCCTAATGCAAATATTGCTAGATACGGGGTGGTCAAAGTTTAAATTTTGATTTTCGCAATAATTTTTATGTTTTCACAATTTCTCTTTGGAAATTGGTAATCTTACGTTTTTTGGCATGAGGAATCATAATTTGCACTCTAATTTAACATTGCTAATAGAGAGCGCTAGTTACACTTGTTTGTGTTAATTAAATCAAAGTAAACTTTTTTTGGGCTAAGCTTACAACTAAAATAATAAAAAAATATTAAAGAGCGTTGAATTCTACAAAAAAAAGTTACTCTTTGATTCGTGTAACTCAATCGATAATTCGAGTTATTTGCTTCTAAAAACTTCAATAAATGTTAATTTTTTCATAAAAAATAACCACGGCTTAATTCACGAATGTGATTTTGATATTAAGAGATCTTTACGAAAGCGAATCATAAAGTGTATTGAAGTAAATGGTGGGCATTTTGAGCATTTGCTTTGAAGTTTTTTATTTTTGTTTACAAATTTGTTATTGTTACATATTTTAGGAATAATAAAATTTTTTATGAAAAAATTAAAATTTATTGAACTTTTTAGAAGCAAATAACTCGATAACCGATTGAGTTACACGAATCAAAGAAGGGTAACTTTTAACTTTTTTTTGTAGAATTTAACGCTTTTTAATATTTTTTTATTATTTTAGTTGTAAATTTAGCCCAAAAAAAGTTTACCTTGATTTAATTAACACAAACAAGTGTAACTAGCGCCCTCTATTAGCAATGTTAAATTAGAGTGCAAATTATGATTCCTTATGCCAAAAAAACGTAAAATTGCCAATTTTCAAAGAGAAATTGTGAAAACATAAGAAATTATTGCGAAAAACAAAATTTATATTTAAACTTTGAACACCCCGTATCTCGGAAGCTAGCAATATTTGCATAAGGCATGTTGAGCAGAATCATCATATTTTGAGGTCTAGAATCTACAGTTCAGAGATTGGACATTCTTGATGAATCACCCTGTATAAATAATATTCTTATTAATATCCTCTTCAAAATGTGGACTCGCTTATGACAGCAAATTATTTTTCAAGAAATTTTTTGTTCTGTTCCGCTGAAATATAACGTTTTGATTTGAATAGCATTATAAGTGAAAAACTAGTAGGAAAATTGGAAACTTTAGCGGAAAATTTTTGAAGAGATATTTGCAGAAAATATTTTCAAATTCGCAGAGATATTTGACAGCTTCCGTTCTGTTAAATGTAAAATTACTATTAAAATACCTACATATGAATCAATAATTATAATTTTCTTAAAAATTGTGCCTATTAGCTTAGTTTGTGTAGATATACTTCGCAAATTTAAATTTGGTCCATACTGTAGGCTTTTTATGCGTATATCAAAAGGATTTTCACATATCTATATATATTGTAGAAACCATTGAAAATATTCTTTGGGTTCACGTCTCATCTACCTAATCTCCATAATTTTCTCCATTTCAAATAATGTTTGGATAAAACACTTCTCCGGGGTAGTTAACAGTTTATAAATTTTGATCATTTGCATTATATAATATTATAATTCTTCTTTTCCTATGTAAATTCCCAAATTCATCTTAAATTGTCTCATAACAAATTAAAAATACATGCCATTCCCTATTCAACAGCGTATAGGTAGTGTACTGCGACCTTACTGTTCTATGACGTCACCAAACTAGGTAATATTGAATTGGCGTTTTCACGCCAGCTTACAAAGCTGGAAATGAAAAAATCCTAATAATTGTGGTCTAATTCCTATCTAAAACAAACCAAATACACCACCAGAAATGTATATACAAGATACAAAAATTGTAATAACCTCCAAAAACACGGATTAACAAATATCTGTTGCCATAGTGAATTTCGCTCGGAACGTTTTTTTGTCGCGGTAGCCGTGACATTTATTTCATTTGTAGTCTGAATAAAAATCAGGTGCAGTTCGAATGAAAAGTTCTTAATTTATTGTTTTGTGGAAGACGTCAAGGTAAAATTCTTGTGTAACAAAGTTAATAGCTAACATTACAACATTTCCTCAATTTGTTTTAGCAATTCTACTTTGTCGACTCCAATTTGGAATATAAAAACTATCTTACATACACGAACAGTCAAAAAATACTATTTTTCTGAACTGTATGAGTCTTGAAGTTCATTACTCGAATTCAAAGTTTCCATGGCGCCAATAACCAAAGTCAAGGTTGCTAAACAATACTTTTTCTACCACCACTATCGTCGTCTTTTGTGCCTTGAAAAGCAACTGCAAAGTTGATATTTTCCGCGAGCTGTCATAATTTGACATTATTGGCGCTCTTAAGCAGAAAGTAACTTTTCCGCATACCTTATTTTATTTCGAGTTTTATTTATAGATAAAAGAGAGCTAGTAGTTATTTTAATATAAACTGTAGAATAAACTTTCTATCTTTCTGCTCTTGATACACAAATAGCTATTCCGCCCTATTTTTGGTGTTCATATGATTTGTTTTACGGTAAGTTAGGCGAAAAATATATTTTGACGGTCCTGGAAATGAAACAAAAGAGAAGTCGTACAAGACGTTTTTCACAACGGCGCATGTTAACGAGATTAGACGAGATCAAAAGGTCAAACGCAAATAGATACATTTCTTATTTTCATTTAATAACATTTTATATTGTTTGTTGTTATTCCAGTATTATCAATAGGATTGATTCGTATTTATACAGGACGTATCAATATTACGACTAAGGGTAGATGGGATGATTTTTGGTTTGATATTTTCGAAATAAAAAAAAATTCAATAACTCGTATCCTCAATTTGAACACCAATTGCCAGGATAATATTCTATATCCAAAATAAACAGCTCGAGAAATTATCATATTTCTTTAAATTATTTTTTAATAATAAAGAATTTTTTACATTAATTTTAATTAATTTTTTTTTCCAATATTGATATCTTTTTTACCCTAAATGCTAGAAAATTTAATTTTTGGAATGATATTTTCAAAATAAAAAAACTACACATACAGGAACTTTAGACTTTTTCATTTTTATTTTTAATGTTTAGTAATTTTTATTATGAATTGTGTACCAATTGCCTGGAAAGTTCAATATTCCTGTTCTATTATTTAAGTAAAAGAGCTTTATAAGCACTTCTGACATTTTTTTCAATTATATTTCAATATTCAACAATTGTGTGATATGTTCAAAATAAAAGTTTATTAAAATTTCCCACATTTTTTCCAATTATTTTTCAATTTTCATTCAAATATTCACAAATGCCAGAAAAGTCCTTTTTGGGTATTATATTTTCAAAATAAACGAGCTTCAAAGGAATTTGATATTTTTCCAATTTTTTTTTATTTCAATACATTTTTGCATTTTTTCATACCAAATACCAAATAACATGAAAATTTTGCATTCATATAACCTTTACAACAATTTCTGAAGGTTTTTCAATAATATTTCAATCATGCCTTCAATATTCACAAAAAAAAGGATATTTTTGATATTATATATTCAAAATAATAGAACTTTTCAGAAACTTCGATTTCCATAAACTTTTACACCTGTCTCAGAGTTAGAATCAAAGTCAGAAAGGTTAATTTTTGTTTTAATTGTGATGTAAGAAGAAATGCAAACAAATTCAATTTCTAATCTAACGAGTCGTATTTTATTCATCATTCTAGCTGTTTACTCATGTAAATATTTGTTGTCTATTTACCCTTTGTAAGGGTAAAAAAAAACTAAAAACAGGTGTTGAGTTGTAAAGGTTTAAAACGCCAGCAAGCGTGCATAAATAGTTGAATGTTTATCAATTTCCAATAAATCGTTTAATAATAATTATAAATAAAATGCAATTTTCAATTTTCAACTTTAGAGTCCTATAGTTCGTTAACGAAAGAGGCACAAATTTTATATGAAATACCTACTATCATGATTTTTAGCCGCTACATAATTTCCCCAGTTTTTAGAATGAATTGCTGGGACACACTGTATACGGTTCCCGAGTATATGAGTTAAAACTATTTCAACAGACACGCCATGTCATATTTTAAGCATTGAAATTATTTATTAAACATTGTCAGTGTTAACCGGATTGCAAAAAAAAACAACAAATAATTACAAAAGTTTAATGTACCAGAACGATTTGAGAGTCACATTGTATGTGTATAACCTCTACAAACCCATAGATGCGTGTCGTCGTATATAAACAGAAGTTCAAGAGACTTGTAAGCAAAATTTTGTTTTGTCATTTTCCAAACGTTAAAAACTTAAATAAATAACGAACCATTTACATACATTCAAGAAATTTTTCAAATTAATTGATTATTGATTAATTTAAATTCATCAAATTATAAATTGTTCTTCCTGTTATGAAAAAAACTAGAAATTTCGAAAATCATGAATAATTCAAAAAATAATTTTCTTTTATCACAAAAGACGAGTAACAGGGTGTTTTATTTAAGACGTATAATAATAATAATAATAATAATAATTTTTATTCACAGAAAGAAAGAAAAGTATTTACAAGAATACATGTGAACAAAAAAAAGAAGCTACCGATAGGTGAAAACACCTGTTTCGGGAATGTCAATAAATAATGCATAAGCATAGAATTACATTAAATTTTAAAACACACTTATTAATTGAAATAATTTAAAATTAAAAATACAAACACAAATGCATCTCCATCAAATTAATAAATAATGCCTAACTTTAGAATAGCCTTACTTTTTAAAATACACCTATGCTAATTAAAATAAATAGAAATTAAAAGAATAAATACACCTTAATATCACAAATAAAATATTACAATAAATATATTGTTGGATAGTGATGCGATATGTACGAGATTTTTTTGTGTTAAGAGGGGAAAATTGGTAAGTACGGTAGACTAGAAATAGAATTCAATTATATCTCTAAAATAATGTCTTGACTTACTATGCATGAATTTTTTTATATGCTTTTTGTATATTTGTTTACCATTTAAGTTTTTAATGTTTTCAGGGATTCCATTAAACACTTTAGGGGCAATGTACCAGAAAGAACGTTGACATAACGATTTTTGCATTTTTGGCAATGTATACTGGTTTTTTTGTCTTGTATTATGTTCATGTTGAGGCAGCTGAATTAAATTTTTAACATCTTGATATTTTAGAGCAATTGTTAAGTAATATAGTTGTTTCACATCTAGCACTCCACTTTCGTTATATAGATCATCTGATGGGTATCGAGAAGATTTATTAAAAATTATTTTAAGGAATCTACGCTGTATTACTTCTAGTGGATAAATATATGATTTGAGAGCACACCCCCAACCAATTATCCCGTATCTTAGATGGCTTTCAACCAAACAAAAATATAAAGTCTTCAGGTAATTTGAAGGTATGCACTTCTTCAAAAATCTAAATTTGTATAAAATAGTTTGTAGTGTTTTAACAACGTATGTGATGTGGTCATTCCATTTCATATTACTATCAAATATAATACCTAAATATTTAATTTTTGTTACAGGATTTATGGCAAATGTTGAATTTTTAACGGTAGTCTTTAAGGGTTCGAAATTAGGAGTATTAGGTAGTAGGTAGTATTAGGAGTATTGGTACAAGAAAATGGTAAGTATTGGGTTTTGTCTAAATTTAGAGTTAGAATTTTGTTGTCGAACCAACTTTTTATTCTGGCAAGGTCATTTTCAACTTTATTTTTAAGTTTAAGCCAAGTGTCATCGCTGTAAAATATGGCGGTATCGTCGGCAAATCCTATAATGTCTCCAGCCCCTTGTAATGAAAATAGGTTGTTAATATAAATGTTAAACAATGTCGGTCCTAAGATTGTCCCTTGCGGAACACCATATTCAGTAGGTTTTAAATCACTCATTACCCCAGATACTTTAACTAATTGGTTCCGGTTAGATAAATAGTTTTTGAATAATTTAAGACATTTATTTCGGATGCCAATTTCTTCCAAAGATTCCAGTAGCATGTCGTGATTTACCGTGTCGAAGGCTTTGGACAGGTCTAGGAAAACGAACTGTAATGCACATTTTTAAACCTGTTGCGCATCGACACACAAAAGTGGTCAAGTTACAGGCATTTTTCAACAGGAAGGTTGAGCCACTGCGGGCGGTCGACCGCTAGGTCTGACTCTTTTTCAAAACTTGCACGGGTTAGTTCATGCAGCTGTCGATTCTAAGGAAGCAAGAACAGCACGAAGGAATAGTCAAGAAAGAGCTCAAGACTCTTAATCAGCTGCCGAAAGAGTCGCTTAGGGCAAGTTGTATCAAACACCTAAACTCGGTTTAATGATGACCGATGCTTAGAATGATGTAATTGTTGATAATAAATAATACATCAATCAGCCACAGTCTAAGCATCAGTTATCATTAAACCGAGTTTAAGTGTTTGATACAACTCGCCCTTATGGTTCAGGGATCGATGATTGAAGGTAAGACTCGCCAAAATAGCTGACAGTCGCTGAATAACTGCTCGGTTACTATATTTTGCGATTATCTCGAAACTGCAGTTTTTGACCTGGTACCTTCGAGACCACGGATCCGTCTGATTGATTTCAAATTTTCAATGAATATCCTTATATACATTATCTACAATGACGAAGGATTTTTTTAATAACTTGATTAGTTTTTTTTATTAATGTTTTTGCTTTAAAAATTTCGTCTTATCATAATTTTTCTTACGGTCAGAAAAAACTGCTCCGCTACACTGTACTCACACTTATCAAGAATAACTCGTTTTTTTTTCAAATGTACCATCAGGTGGGACAAGAACCGCGCTTATCGTGTGAAAGCTATTTGAATCTAGTAGGTACTTTACGACTATTTGACATATCCTTGTCATACTTATCAAGTGTAAGTGAGTAATGCACCTATACTAAATTATGTTAAATAAACATTTCTGTCTTCTACCAGAGCCGTAAGATGGCAATGCCAAGAGCGGCATAGAATTGGGAAATGATCAATCACTCGTTTGCCCCAGTCGTACGCCTTTGGTATACTCTTTTTAATATCAAAGTGAAGATGTAAGTAAAAAGCAAAGTTGTCAGGTATATTTTCTAAAATTTCTATGAACGTGTATCTTATTCATTTATTTAAATATTAATAATACAATTTTCTGTATGTTCCTTGTGGTATATTATTCATTCTTTTTTTTAATTTCTTGGGAAATTAAACCACAATATTTTTAAATTCTTTATTTCAACGTTTCGGTAGCGTTCCAGCTACCGTTGTCAAGAAAAAATAAGTAGAAATTAATTTTTTTATCCCTAACTAATTAATTTCTACTTATTTTTTCTTGACAACGGTAGCTTGAACGCTACCGAAACGTTGAAATAAAGAATTTAAAAATATTGTGGTTTAATTTCCCAAGAAATTAAAAAAAAAAAAAGAATTAATAATACAATTATGAAGATTATTTACAAAATTTGGATAATAAAGTATATATATAGTACACGCATATATCATATTTTGCTTAGATATTAATTTATAATAGTAAATATATCAAAAATTACTAATAATAGGAAATAAACCAGTTTCCATTGGAAATTACTTCAAAATTTTAAAATAAAATTCAAATTTCAATGCATTTTCCGACCAACACCCGAGGATTTCCGAACGCTACCGATGATACGTGTGATGTCATATCTCATGTTTGTTTACTTTTGTCAATACGGCCGGTATTGCATTAGGTTCTGTGTAGTTCTGTAGTGTTTATATTGTATTTTAATCAACTATTAATTGTTTCATCGACGTAAAAATATCATTTTTGAGACCATTACGTGTTTGTGAGTTTTTTTTTTTATTTATATAGGTAAGTCAACATAAAGTGGAAAGTGGACATAAATATTTGATATTTCCGAGGATATTTTAAAACTTTTAGAAGAAAATATTTTATTTACTAGTTCAGTGTTCAGTAACGATTCTTTCATATTTTGTGAGTAAAGATATGGCTAGCGAAGGTTTTGTAAAAGCACAAACTGATAACTTGCCCAAAGTAGTCATTATGAAGTCAAACAGCTGCTTGAATGCAGAGAAAATAAGAGGAGTTAAAGCATTATCGTAAGTACGATTTAAACTATGTATTATTTATAT